>JABXES010003083.1:0-38608 GCA_013375695.1 Dictyostelium brefeldianum
TTATTTTTTTTTAATTTAATTATTTTATAGTTTTTTTTTTTTTATTTATGTGTTATTTTTTAATAAATAATAAAAAAAATTTTAATTATTTTTAAAAATTAAATTTTTTTTTTTTTTTTTTTTTTGATTTTTTCATAAATTAATCAAACACACAGATAGAAAGACAGAAAGATGGAACAACCAAAATACTTTTCAAGTTTATTAGGATTCCTTTTAAAAAAAGAATATGAAAAAGATCCAACATGTACATCATTAGAAACATTAAAAGAATTAGTATTCTCAGAACAAGACGATGTTTCATTAGAACGTAGGTAATTGGTGCTTTTGTTAATAATGTATAATAATAGTTGTACAACTAATTAACTTAGTACCTTATTTACAGTAATAGAATTTACATATAATAAATGTTTAGATGCTATAAATAAAGCATCATATTCAGATATGCAAATTTCATCATTTGAAACTATAGTTAAAGAAGTATGTACTTATTTACAACATATGTATTCACATTAGTAGTAATTACTAATTAAATATAACACAATTATAGAATGGATTTTCAGAGATTCAACAAGAATGTTTAAATAAATTTTGGAAATTAAATAAAAAAAAGATACATGAAATTATATATAAATCAACTAGATTCAATAATTCATTACAAAAGATTAGTTGGAGAATTGATATGAAAACCAAATCAAAAGAAATTAATGAAATTAATGAACCAGTTTCAATTGTAGAATTAAAATTAAAAAACAACAATAACAACAACGATAAAGATACAAACAATAGCAATGATTTAATTAGATTTGAAATGGATAAAAACCAATTGGAAGAAACATTACAACAAATTAATAGTATTCAAAAACATTTACAATTAAAATCATTATAAAAAATAAAAAAGAATAACTCTTACTCTTTGTTAAATTGACCTACATATTATGTATTATTGTTATAATATTTATTGATATGTGGTGATATGTGACGATGACATTATTATTACTTAATTGATTTTTATAATTTTGAAAAAAAGTTTGGACCATGACGAGCAATTAAGAAAGCAGAAGAAACTGCGAGTGAAGTAACAGCCATCCAATCGTATGAAATGAAATCGTTGAAACCAGATGGTCTATAACCTAATTTATCAATACAGAGTTTTTCAATTTCATCTAAATGTTGAATCGTTTTTTTGTGGGATGGATCAGATGTTTGAACTTTTTGACGAATATCATTTGAAAATTTGAAAAATAATTCATAGGTTGCAGTTACACCTTTTGATTGAATTGCATTGACAATGAGTGCACGTTGACCTTTACGAATTTTAACAACACCAGTAAATACATTATAATTATTGAAACAAGCAGCCAATGTACCAATTGCCATTACTTGTGGGATAGCACAAAAGTTGATAACTTGTTTATTACGAAGACGACTCATGTAATCCAATGCAATTAATGCATGAGATAATGCATTTGTAATTAAATCATTTAAACAGTGTAGTGCAGCAGTTTGATATTTAATATCTTTGAAATTCTCTAATTGCAATGTATAACGTGCCCAAACATCACGTGGCCAAAATATTCTATTTTCATTTATATCCTCAAGGTAATCTCTAATGATATTGGTTTTTTGTAAGAATAAACCCATTTGATTTGATTGTTCATCTGCTGTGGCAAACCATTCACTTTCCAATCCAGATGCATGAAATATTCTTGATAAACCAATACCAACTAAACCAGCTACATAATGACAATAAAGATCCCATTCTGGTAATGTTACTACTTGTTTTTGAAGAAATTCAGACATACCATTTGCCATTCTACGTGTGATATCATGAATAATTGTACAAAATCCATCTCCTAATCCCAAAAATACATCTACTACCTTATCAAAGTTTTGAACTAAATTCTTTTCATCTGCATTCATACCATATCCATGTACTTTGTATCCTGGTTGATACAATCCTTCGGAAAATGATGTTAAAACTGGTAATTTAGTTCCAATTTCAACAGTAGTATCATCTTCAATTGTATCTAATCCTCTTAATACTAAATAAAAAATACAAATCTATAGAAAAAAGTTATAGTATTAGTATTATGTACCTACTACCATACTATACTATTATCTGGTATATATACTTACTGCATCTTTTAAATTTGGTTCTAATTCATTAATTACAAATGCAAAACTTCTAGATGTTTTATTTAATAATTCGTAACACCATTCTTTGTTTCCTAAATTATCTTTTAATTGTGATTTTGGTTTAAATGATTCAGTGTATCCAATCTTTAACAATGAAAAGAATTCATCTGGATGAGCGAGTGATTTCATATATTGCATGGTTTTTTTTTTTTTTTTTATTTATTTATAAATTAATTGTGTGATTACGAAAATTTGAATTGTTTAATAAGATGAGTGAATTTTAAAGAGTCTTTATATAAAATATAATATTATTGTGTGTGATAACTAATAATAAAAACGAATATAAATTGAACAACAGTAATATTACTTTTTAAAAAAACAATTGTTATTTTGATTGGTTGTAATAAAAACAAAAAAAAAAGTTATTGTATATAAAGAAAATCAACTAACGACACTTGATATCAAACAATAAAAAAAAAAAAAAAAATAGCTTGGGGCCATGGTGGGTCGCGCAAAAAAAAAAACTCGAAAACTAAAAAAAATTAATTATAATTAAAATAATTTATTTTCAAAAAAAATAAAAAAAGATATTTTTGATGATACCACACCAAAAAAATAAATAAATGTAAACACCCACAATAATAATTAATATGGTATTATTTAACTTATTTTATCTGTTTTGGTATTGCTAATCAATCAATTTAATCAGTTGAAGCAATGAAATTTCCAATTTTAAAACAATTATAAAAAAAAAAAATATCTAGCCGATTGATTTTTTTATTTTTTTTTTTTGCTATAATTATTTTTAAAATAATCACACCCATATAAATAATAATAAACCAATTTAAAAACCCACCCAAACAAATAATGATTATCATGAAAAACAACTATAACCAATAAATAGTAATAATCTTTAATAAGTCATTGTAAATTAATTGATTGAATGGGGGTGGAGTATGTTACATTTTGTATATGTGTTTTATTATTGTTATTTTTAGAATCACACACTTTTTCCCAATATGTAATTTAAAATTGTGTGTTTTTTTTCTTTTTTTTTTTTTTTTTTTTAAATTAATTTTTTTACAAAACAAAAACAGTAATTACAACAAAAATAAATTGATTACAAATCATAAAGAAAAAAGGAAATAAAATTGATATTACATGTATATAGTTATAAAAAAGGTTAATTATTTTAGTAACAATAAAATAAAAAAATGAACTTGTTATTTCTTTGTATGTATACAAAAATAGAAATAAAATAACAATAACAGTAATAGTAATAGTAATAATTATTACACACACATACACACAAATACATTCTTCATATACAACAATAGTAATAATGATAATAGTAGTAATTGTATTGTATAATACTGATAATTTATATATGCATAACAAAATAATGTTTTATGTGAATCTAATAATAATACACGATTGCCGATTAAAGTACATTATAATATAATAATAAAATAATATAATAATAAAATAAAATATTATGTGCAAAAAAAAAAAAAAACAAAACTACAAATATTGATGGCAATATTACATCCAAATTATAATTGACAAATATATTATGTGGGTGTGTAATATAATATGTTATTTTTATTATTATGTATAACCAAATTTGGTGTGGGTGCTTCAAAATACACACTCTATTATTTAATTCAAACTTACACATACAACAGCAAGAACTAATAAAAACACACACTCACACACGATTTGTAGATTATAAATCAAATAATAAACTTTTTTTTTTTGCTGTTTTTATATGTGTTTAACTTATATAATAAACGTTTTTTATGTGTGTTGGTTAGTGTGGTGTCTATTTAGTGTGTGTTTTTTATTTTTTTTATTTTTATTTTTTTTCTTCAAATAGATTTGTGTATGTCTATGTTGTATGTTTAATACATTTAAAATTAAATAATAAATTTACTGTTTTTTTATATTATATATATAAATTAAATTAGATAAATAGTTTTTTCATTCATTTTTTTGTGTTTGTTGTTTTGTTTAGTTAGATATAACATTGTATACAATAAAAAAAAGTAATTTTTTTACACACACTCACACCAACTTAGAAATCCGTTTTTTTTATTATTACAATTGTACATGTTTACTGTTTATTTATTAGTTTTCAAAACTTTAGTTTGGTGGTTGAAATAATTATTATTATTTATTAAATAAATATTATAATAAAATTTTTTAATAATTGTTTTTATATTTTTTTTTTTATTAATATAAAAATATAAAAAGAAAAATCAAAAAAACACACACAAAACATATCATTTCATTTTCACAACATACAAACACAGTCATTCAATTTACATATTTACATTTCAATTTATTATTATAATTTTTTTTCAGAATAAAGAATATTAACTCTTTCAATTTTAATTTTCAATATTTATTATTTATTATTTTATTTAATATTTATATACATATAAAATACAAATTGTCAACATTAATAAAAATAGTATTATTTTTTATAATTGGTTTTTTTATAGTTTTGCAAAATATAATGCCTACATATAATAATCAAAATAAAAATAAAAAAAACATGTCATCTTCATCAAACAATACTTCCTCTTCATCCACCACTTCCACTTCTTCATCAGCACCATCACCATCAATAACAAGAAATGGTAGTGGATTCTTTCATTCAGTATTTGATAGTATAATTTCAAAAATATCAAAACAATCAAATAGTAATAATAACAATAACAGTGGTGGTTATTCACAATTATCATCATCTAGTAATAATAGTTTTACACCACTATCACCAACAACATCATCAGTATTATCAACATCATCATCATCAATACCACCACAACAAAGTAACATTACATCATCATCAACATCATCATTATCAACAATATTAAATAATAATAACAATAATAATAGTAATATAACATGGCATTCATGGAATGGTAATTCAAGACCAACTTCAACATCAAGATCAACATCACCATCATCTAAAAAAAATCAACATCAACAAGATGAAAATAATATTGAAGATCATGGTAATAATATGCAACCAACAACTGCATTTCATTTATTATTTAAAAAAGTATCATCAACATTATCATTGGATGGATATAGTAGTAACAACAACAAAGAATATTTAGAATCAAAACATTTTCTACCATTAATTTCATCATCAGATTATGATGAATCAAACCATCAATATTCAAATTTAAATTTCCCAATTTATGAATTACCAGAAGAAATTATAGTTAAAATTATCAGTTACTTTTCATTGGATACAATTTTCAATATGTCATTAGTATCTATGAGTTTTTATAGATTAACTCAAGATTATAATTTATGGAAAAATAAAGTATTAGATAAATGGGATAATAATAATAATAATAATAATAATAATAATAATAATAATAATAATAATAATAATAATAATAATAATAATAATAATAATAATAGTAACAATAAACAAATAGTATCAACATGTAACAATAATAATAACAACAATAACATAATATCAATATTAAATAAAAGAGAAATATTTGATAGTCAATGGAAAAATTATTATCAATTAAAATCATTATGTACATCAGAAAGAGGTCAAATATTTTCAAGTGTAATTAAATTAAAGGGAGTTGTACCATCACCAAGATATCAACACACAGGTACAGTGGTTGGTAATTTTATATATTATATTGGTGGCCAAGAAACTCAAATGCGTAGATTTGGTGATATTTTCAAATTTGATACAGAAAAGAATCGTTTTTCAAAAGTTGATGTCACTGGTATTACACCACCAAAATTTGCACGTCATACATCTGTTGCAATTAAAAATAAGATTTATGTATTTGGTGGATTCGATGGTAGTGGTGTTTACTTTGATTTATCAATATTTGATACTGAAAAGTTAGTTTGGTCATCACCAATAGTTAATGGCGCACCACCACGTTCACGTACAAATCATGCTGCTACTGCAATTGGCGATAAACTTTATCTTTTTGGTGGTATTAATAGAGATGGTCGTTGGGAATTACAAGATTTAGACGAATTTTTCGTATTTGATACCATCACATTGACTTGGACTGAAATTAAAGCAACAGGTGATATCCCATCTGCTCGTTGTGGTCATCGTTTAGTATCAATTGGTACAAAATTATATATGTTTGGTGGTGGTGCAGGTGATTCTTGGAGAGAACGTTTCAATGATATTCATATTTATGATACAATTACAAACATTTGGCGTCGTGTTTCAAATGGTGGTAATAGTTTTAATAATAGTAATATTGGTAATACAGCTACAAATTATAATAATAATGGTATTGTAAATAATTCAAATAATAATAATAGTACATCAACGATAAATACAAATAATAATAATAATAATAATAATAATAATAATAATAATAATAATAATAATAATAGTACACCAACAACAGTATTACCATTACAACAACAACCAAATATTACAACTACAACACCAACTCCAACAACTACAACTACCACTACAACAACAACAACAGTTACAAATAATACAGCGGTTCAAGTTTGTACATTTAGTAGTGTTTTTGTATTAGGACCAGTTATTGGTGTATTTGGTGGTCAACATTTAATTCGTGGTAAAGTTACCAAAAAACTATACTTTTTCGATTCAATTTCCGAATCATGGAGTAAAATGTCATTCTTATGTACATCACCAGATCCAAGAGATATGGCAACTTCAAATGTGATTAATTCACGTGTATATATATTTGGTGGTTATGATGGTAGAGCAATGAATGATATGAATGTAATTGATTTATCACCAAGATTAAAATCTTTAATTAATTTTAAATATCATTAGGTGATAAAAATAAAAAATCAATATTAAAAATAATAGTAGTATATATTTTTAAAAAAAAAATAAAATTAATTAATTGTAAATAATAATCATCATCCCACTTTATTTTTTACCTTTAATCTTTTGATATACAAAGAATACCCTAAAAATAAGTAATATATTAGTATGTTTTTATGTTAAATTAATTAAAAGTACACTGAATACATACACGCATACGAATAAAAACATCCATGGGATTAACAAGGTACCAGTGATAGTGAAATTCAATAGAATTCTGTATAAGATGATTTCAGATATGTTGAAAAACACAAAGTCTGGGTCAGACTTGTCATAAAAACATGTCATATTTTGATCTTTTGGATATTGACTTTCAATTGTAAATAAACAAGCATAACTATAACAATATTGAGTTGCTGTATTACTTAATGTTCTATTATCTTCAGTTTGATATGTTACATCAATTGTAACACCATAATCATCTGATACAATAATATACCAACTATACAAACAGTAGTTAGTAATGATATCATACTCTATTAATAAATAATATTAATTACAAATTTACATACTCTGTATCAGTAATGAGACAAGTTGTTTCAACTGCATTAATACCAATTACAGGTTGATTTAAATTTACCCATAATACACCAAATAAGATTACCCAACCAATAGTGTAAAATACAAATACAACAGCAATCCAAAATTTATAACCTTCTAAAAACCAATTGAAAGAACAACATTTACTTCTTTTTTTTGAAGATGATGAATCTTTGTAGATTTTTTGAATATAGATATCACCGCTTGTTATTGTTCCAGCAGCTTCTAAATCAATTAATTCTCTTTGCTTTTGTCTAACTTTTGAAATATCGATCCAACCACACCATCTATCATACATGTCTTGATCATCCATTTCCAATTTCCACATGATTGAACTATGACTATTGGTTTTAATTTTTAAAATAATTTGTTGTTCTTGTTTTGTTAATGATGATGATGGTGACATTTCAATACCATCACTACCAACTCTATTTTCAATATCATTATTTGAAATTTCAACATTTTTTGAAATAATCTCTTCTTGAATTAAATAAATATCATAAAGATGAATTGTACTTTTAACAATTGTTGAATTTTCATCGTCTCTAATTTTTAAATCTTTATCATCTAAAGTAATATATTTCATTTCCCTATTGTGTGGTTGTTATAGTTTGGTTGAGTGTTAATAGTAATAATAATAAAATAATTAAAAAATAATTATTTGAAATTACCATGGTTTTTCAACACCTTCATCGTTTACATATTGTAAATTTAAAGTTTTTGCTTCTCTAATTATTTGTATATCCATTTTTATATGTTTATATAAACACTCTGAAAAAGAAAATGACCAAGTTTTTTTTTTTTTTAACTAATCAGTTAAAAATATCTTTTTTTTTTTTTTGATTTTTTTTTTGATCAAAATTCTAATAATTTACGTTGGTGTAATTGTAACAATTTAGTGTGCAGCATTGTACATAGCCATATGAGAATTTTAAAAAAAGATACAAATATTTAATATCAAATGGGTAAATAATTATTAATCTATTTGATATTGAAAAAAAGTTACTTTAACAGCATGGTTTCTTACACATTTTGTAAAATTCCACATGATTTATTAGTAGCATTTATAATAGATTAAAATATAGTCCACAAAATAACGAAAACTACAATTATATAGAATCAAGTGCTCAAGTTGCAATTCAATATTTGACTACTTTTATATACTTGTGGATTTATCACGTTTTTCAACTTTTCGTAAGTTTTTACTAAAAGTAATTTTAAAATTTTATTGGTACTAATATTAACAATTTAAAACAGTGTTATATTACTCAAAGAATAAAGAGACGATTATATAAAAAGATAATCTTTATATGATATATATGATCCAAGAATACCAAACAATAACCCAAAAAAAAGAAATATATTAATCACAGCAATCATTTGTTTATGTTCTGGTGCACGTGCTTTAGTTACATGTTTATCAATTTTTTTAAGTTTGGCCCATTTTATATAAAAGATTTATTATATTACACTCTTTGTGAACTAGCAATAGTTATTTTACTATATTATTTAAATTTAATGATATGGGAAATAGGTTGTTCAAATAAAAATGATAATGAACCAATTACTTGTATTATCAAAAAAGTAAAAATTGTAAATGTTACAGTCACATTGAAAACCAAGATGAAAATCAATATCAAGTTTATCAAGGTCAAAATCAAATATATCAAATAACATGTACCATTCAATACAAATTTATGATAAAGTTTTATTTTTTTTATTTTAATACGCATATATATAATTATACAATAGAATTATTTTTAGCAATTGAAAACTCATATTACATTCAAATTTAATTTTTGTAAAAAACCACACACTTTCGCAACCACCCACACAATGTTTTTTTATTTTCAAATTTATTTATTATTTAAATATTATTTCAGATGGTTTTGGATCATTTATTTGAAAATTAATTAAATTTCAACATAAATCAACATACACACACTAAATCACTAACTAACTCTAATACACACATATCGGTCTAAATTAAAACAATAATAGCAATAGTTAACATGTTTTTTTTATTTTATTAAGTTGTTGTTTTGTATTATATTAAGTTGTAGATTTTTCAGTTTTAAATCATGGACAATATAAATATATAATTATTTATAATAAATAAAAATAAATTAATAAAATACAACAAACATGCTAAATTATAATTGTTTAATATCTTCAGAATCAATATCAGAATCAGAATCAGATAATAATCTCACATATTTTATTACACATATTATATTACCATCAATTTATTTCATTGCAGCAGTATTTGCAGGTGTTCAATTATATAAAAGTGGAGTAAGAGGTATGTATACATATGTATATAATTAAACACTATATCTATATTAATTTATAATTATTTAATAAGATGAAGGAAAAACAAATAAAAAATTAACAATAATATGTTATTCTTTACTTTTTTTGGGCTTTGGTTTAAGAATAACATCTTTCATATTCTTTGTATTGGACAAAAAAGATATTTATTCAATTAGAGGTAACATTTTGTTTCTATTATCTGAATTACCAAGTTTTGTATTTGCAAGTTTTTATTCAATAGTTGCCGTATTACTATTGTATGTATGCTCATTTTAATATATAAGTATTATTTAAATATTAATATATTTATAAATATACCAAAGGAATAAATCAAGTAAAGGATGTTACGGCCAAAAAGTTGAAATGAGAAGATTAAAAGTAATTGTATTCAATGTAAATGTAATAATGTATATAATTTTGGGAGGTGCATTTACTTTAGATTTTACATTATCACCACAAGAAAGAGCATCTGTTGATAGACCGCAATCAAAAGCCCAAGAAGAAATTCAAAATTTCATTGCATTCATTTATCTAGGTGGATTTGTTACATTTTTTAATTACACGTGTATGTATTTATTATAAAAAAGTAATTGGTAGATATTAATTATATTAAGTATCAAATTTTATACAACTGTCAGTTATATATTAATTACAGAGCTTAATGATGATTCAGAACAAAGTGTTTTGAAATTATTAAATCCTTTTATGGATTTACCAGATATAGTTTCAGATGAATATGAAAAGGAACAAAAGAGATTAAGGAATATAAAAATTGTAGCATTTGTTTGTGTATGTTTTGGTGTTCGTTCTATAATGACTGGTTTAACAATTTATTTAAAGTTGGATCCATTTTATATCAAAGATTTATTGTATTACCTTTTCTGTGAAATAATAGAAATTTTTATTATTATTGGTTTTTTAAATTTAATGTTGAAAGCAGTTTCTTTGAATGAACCTGCATGTTGTAGAACCAAAATACATCCTATTTGTAAATGTTACTGTCATAAAGAAAACAGAAAGGAGGAAAATAATCAAAACACAAATATCAATGATATTCAAGACATACCAATAAATGAAAATGGATATCAACAAATTAAAGGATAATGTAATATTACTTAATAAAATTTGTCAAATTATTTTTTATTTATATGATATACAATATAAATAATATATATATGTTTGTTTTATTTTTATCATTACTGAAAAATGTCATTTAACTCATAACATACATATTTTTTTTTTGATAATTTATTTTTTCGTTTTTTATTAAATGCCAAACACCAATTTAAAGTGTATTGTTTGTAATGAATAATCAAGATACCTTAATGTAAATTAGTAGTTATACCAATGTAATTCAATGATCTTAATTTAGATTTTAAAGTGAATTTATAAGGTTAATTAAATTTAGAAAAAAAATAAAATTTCAAAAATCGTTTTTTTTAAGTTGTGTTTATTATATTAAGTTGTTGAACGCAAATTAAATGATAGGGTATAAAAGTAAAATTATAATCTATTTAAAATATAAAACATATAGAAATAATATAATAAATAAATATAAATATGTCAACTTCAGATTCTGATAACATAAAGTTTTTTATAATTTCAAATGAAATTTTACCAATTCTATACCTATCAACGTTAATATTTGCATTTGTACAATTCTTTACACGAGGTAATAAATGAATGTAAATGATATCTTTTCATGGTAAACCAACATTATAAATGTATACTCATATGCATATGATAATTTACACTTCTTTTTTAATTTAAATTTAGACGATATTTCAAACAGACAATAACATTATTATCATATTTTTTTGCAGTATCAGCGCTATGTTTAAGAGTTGTTTCATTTATTCTCTTTATATCATATAAAAAGAATATATGTTTAATCAGTGGTAATTCTTTGTTTCTATTAGAAATGTTACCAAGTTTTTTGTTTATTAGTTTCTACACTATTGTAATAGTTTTATTATTTATGTAGTTTTAAATCAACATTACTATAATCTAAATTTACATAAACAAATAAAACTAATAATATATTATTATTATTGTAGTGCTACTAAAACAAACGAAAATGGAACTAAAACAAGTGACGAAAATAAAAGGTATTATCTTACACGCTATATTATCATATCTATATTCAGTAAGATTAATATTTAGGACTATTCAAATGTATGTAAGTCATATTCAAATTAGAAAAAGAAACATTGCAATTTTGTTTATAAGTGTTTATGTTTTGGTGTACGTTCAGTAATGACAAGTTTAAAAATTTACCGTTCATTAGATGCATATCATTTAAAAGATTTATTATATTATACAATTTTAGAATTAACAGGAGTTTATATATTTTTTTTTTTAAATAGAATGTTATTTGAAACAAAAACAGCCAACAGTAAATTTATTTATTTCTTTTTAAAAACAAAATTAATATTATTTATAACAGATTGTGTTGTAACTAATGAACCACCATAAGAATTATTTAATTGTAATAGTTGTTTTAAATTATCATTTGTTTTATATTCACTTGGTACTGTAATGAATTTAAGGAAATTAACTTTTTTAGAAATAAGGTAGATAACTTTTGTACTTTCATGTTGAGTAGTTGATAAATTTTTATAAAATAGAGTTGGTGATACTTCTTTCCAATTTAAATGAGTTGATGATAATGATTTACAAAATTTATTAAAATCAATTGATTCACCAAATAAATTAAAACATTGTAAATTTTTAATTGGTGTTGGTTGATTCCAAAAACATGAATTGTTATTGTTGTTATTGTTGTTTGAAGATAGTACCATGTAAGATATATTATTTGCTAACCATGTTGTTGGTGTCATGTATAGATAGATACCACTCTTTTTAGGATATGATTTTAATAAATGACATGATTGAAAGAATGATTGTGCAATATCATATTGTTTGTTTATACCAGTATCAGGATTTGAAAATATAAAAGGTGGTCTAATTATCATTGATGGTATACCTCTTGTTGCTGCTTCTTTAACATGATAATCTGCAATTACTTTACATTGAAAGTATGGTGAAAAATGTTGATTTTGACTTGCAATAAATGATTTACAATTTGTATCATCATCAAAATTATTTTGAAAATAATATTCGTCTATTTTACTTTGCGCAACGGTGTATACACCCATTGAACTAATTTGAACTAATCTTTTTAATTTATCACCACTACATGAAAATTTAATACAATTATCTATACCAATAATTGAACTTTTAGCTTCAGAATAGTCCATAGTTGAACTTGTATTTGCTGCTGAATTTATAATTATATCAACTTGTTCTGATAATTGAGAATATTCGTCAACTTTTATACCTAATAAATCCATTGTATAATCACCTAATACTGGTTCAATCTTTTCAATTTCATTTGTTGTTAAACCATCATATAACTTATGATATTTTAATAATCCAACCAATGATTCCAATACAACTTGTTTTGAACTATTCTTTCTTGATAAACAATATACTAATTTACATTGAGTTGATTTAATTAAATAGTAAATTAAATAAATACCTAAATATCCACTTCCACCAGTCAACAAAATTGTTTTTGCTTCACTACTAATTGATTCTTCAAATGATAATATCATTTCATCAGTTGGTTTAATTGATGTATCTAATTCTAATTCTTTAATCCAATTAATACCACTATCACTACGTTCATTTGATATTACTTTAGTTGGTTGTTGTTGTTGTTGTTGTGTATTTAATTTGAAATTTGGAGATTTTTTAATTTTATTTGATTCAGAAACTTTATTTGTAACAGTTTGAATTAATTGATTAATAGTAACATTTTGAAGTTGTACAATCGATAACATATTTGGTAGATAGGTTTTATCAAGCCAGCTCTTTAGATTTACTATTAGAAGAGAATCTGCACCATAGTCTAATAATTTAATATCACAATTTATCTTTTGTGGATCAGTCGAAAGAAATTCTGAAAATTTACCAATAATTTCATCTCTAATTGAAATTTCATTACCATCCAACATTGAGTTTTTAGATTCAATTGGATTGAGAAAGAAATCTAATTTATAGATCAATAAATTACTCTTCATTGATTTATTTGCACCTTGAAAATTAAAAGATGCAATGATTTTATTTGAAATTGATGAATTTTGATTTTCCAATAGTAAATCCAATGAACCAAGAATTAAATTTGATGGGATTGCAAGTACACCTTGTTGTTCAAATAACTTTATTACAGATTCATTTCTAGCTGTATAACCACTATCTCCAATTACACCCCAATTAATTGAAGTACATGGTAACCCAATTGAATTTCTAAATCTAGCCAATGAATCTAATACACAATTTGCAGCAACATAACCACATTGTCTATGACTACCCATTAATGTAGTAAATGATGATGCTAATATAAAGTTTCTAAGTTTCAATTTCATTTCAATTGATATAGTATGTAAATTTAATGCGCCAATTGTTTTAGCAGAATGTGATTCATTTAAATGGCAAATATCAATTTCTGAAGGTTCACATTGACTTGGTATGAATGCATTATGAAATATTGATTCAATTGGTGATAGTGATGGTATATACTTATATAATTGATTAATTCCATTTTCTAATTCTTCTAAATTTGATATATCAATTTGTCTATGGTGAATGTTAACTTGTAAATTTTCATGTTTTGAAAAACCAATTAATATTTCTAAATCTGGTTTAATTGGTGATCTTGAAAATACAATAATATCATTTACTCTTTCATTTGGTACACTTGAATTATTAATTAATATAAATTTAATAATTGTACTACTTAATCCTTGTTGTCCTGATATTAGTACAGTTTTACCTAAACTTGATTTACTGATTTTAAAATCTGGTTTAACAACAAGGAAATCTTTATCAAATTCATATTCCATTTTTTCATTTGTATCTTGAATTAAATCACTTGTAGATGATCGATGATTTACTACAATTTTACCAATATGTTTACGTTCGTTAATATATTCAATTGCATCTTTAATTTGCGAAATTGGATATTCTGTAATTGGTAATAATGATAATTGACCATTTTCAAACATGTCTGCAATAATTTGAAGGATATTACCAACTTTATAATGACCATTATATAGTAGTTCAATAGTTGAATAACCAGCAAAATATTTAAACTTATTAAAATCAATTGTATCTGTTGTTGAAAGATGTGTTACTGAAAGATCAATTATTCTACCACCTTGTTTGAGTGTTGAAATTTGCATCCATAAATTCCATTGATGGTAATGAATTTATAATTAAATCAATTCCATATTTACATATACCAAATTCATTGAATATTAATGATGATCCTGTAATTTGTTTAATCTTTTTCTTTATTTCAATTACAAAATCAAAATTTTTTGAAGAGTAAATACCTGTAATCATATCACCATAACGATCCATTAAGTATGTTTCTTTATCTTTTGAGCCTACTGTTAAAAATAATAAACCTTTGAATTCCTTTGCTTTTAATAATTCTAAACATGATATACCAATACCACCACTTGCAGAATGAATAATATGATGTAATATAACAAACTGGTATTGATGCTGCTTGAACAAATGATAAATTTGGTGGTATTTTAACAAACCTTTCTTGTGGTGCATTTATATGTGAAGATGTTGAACAAAAGTTTGTTGCCATTACACGATCACCAATACTAAATTTAGTAATTTTATCACCTACACCAGTTACAATACCAGCCATTTCAAAGCCAAATTCAGGATTTATATAATCACCATGATGATTAATTAATTCACGTGGTATTAAACCACGATATACTAATGAATCTTTATAATTAATACCAGTTGCCATTGTTTCAACTTGAATGTGATCATGTTTAATTGGTTTTCTAGGTTCAAATTTATATTGTAAATTTGAATTTAATCTTGCAACTAATTGATCTTGTTCCGCTACATAAGAATTTGATTTATATTTTAGTTTTATATTTGATTCTTGTGTTAACCTTTCATAATAAATATTTGTACCTCTAATAATATATTCTCTTTGAATTCTTTTAGTGGTATCTGTTAATTCATGTATCATTGAAATTAATTCTGTTGATTGGTCAAATATTTCATCATTGAAATCAAAAGAGTATAAATTTAATTGATTAAATTCACAAAAGTATCTAAATGAACCAGTTAATGATGCTGAACAAACATTATTTGATTCTAAATGAACACCTCTTGTAATCAGTACATGTTTACAATCAGTGATTTCATTTGATAATAAATATTGATTGATTTTAACATAATCCAATGTAACTGTTTGAAAGTTATCAATTACCAAATCATTAATTGAACTAATAAAAATTATTAATGATTTATTGGTTGGTGTGAAATTGGTAACATGTTGTTCAAATTCTTGATATTCTTTAATTCTTTTTATTGGTATACCTTCTTCTTCAAGTTCTAATTCTTCCAATGTTAAATCATTTTCATCAATATTATCCAATTCATCGCCATATATAATAACTTGATCATATTGTTTAATCATTTCAATTGACGGTGTTTTTGAATATGTAAATTTACATTTTTGAATTTGAACTACAATTGGTGTTGTTGTTGAGGTTGTTTTTAAAATTATTTCATTTGATTCTAATATTTCATTCCAATTATATTCTTTTGTGGTTGAATTTAAATATAAATAATTATATGATAACCATTTTTGAACTGATTCAAATTCTTTATCATTTAATTGTGTTTTAAATAATGTATCTATTATTATAAGGTAACCATATGGACTGAGAATTTGGTAAATTAAATCAATTGATTTACCAATATCTTTAATATTTGAAATATTTGGTAAAATGATTATATCATAATAAGATGGTACTAGAAATTGATCTGTATATTGATTTAAATCAAATTTCTTGAATACTAAACTTGTTTTTGGTTTAATTTTACCTTTATAGTCAACTAAAATTGACGACAATTCATCTTTAATTAATTGTGCATTTACATCATCTTGATCCGAAAATGTAAATTCAATATCAATTTCTGATAATGGGTTGTCTTTTAATAATGAGTTTATACTTTCCATAACCGATTCTGTAATTTCACCAAATCCATTATTTAATTCTAATATTCTAAAAACAATCTTTTCATTTAATATTGGTTTAACTGATTCCATTATAATTTCATTTATTAATTGAATTTGTTTAAATTCTATCTTTTCATTTAATAGTGTTGGTACAATAGTTGAAGTTGAAGTTGTTGTAGTTGTTGAATCTGTTTCTTCTTTTGGTGATATTAATTCAGAAATTACTTTTAAAATTTGATTTTGTTCATCTGAAAATAAATTTGAATTTGAATAGTCACCTTGAATAATTGATTCAATGTTTTGTTTTAATATTTTAAATATTGATTCACCAATATTCTTTTTCCTATTTTCGATGTTGGTATCTGCACCTTGTCTGATATTTAAATTATTTGAAATTAAATCTTCAATTGATTCATTTTCAATAATTTCAATTGAAATTTGTTGATTTTCATTTTTAATTAAATTGAATAAACTTGATATAAATGTTGAATGTGAATCTTCTGGTGGTGAAGATGATGTTTGTTTATTAAACAACTCTTTAAATTTTAAAATTGATTGTATTTTTGAATCAATTGGTTGTAAACATGTTGAATATAAATTTTGATTTGGTGCTTCAATTGAAAAGTTATGAACTACTGGTGTGAGTGATGTATATGTTATAGTTGGTGAATGGAATAATATTTTTCCATTTGGCAAGAAACCAATAACATTTGCATAATATGAATCACCATGTTTATTGATGTATTCAGTATAACAATAAATATGTTTAATTGTTTCTCTGTCATCTGATGATTTTGGTATGTTTTCTGAATATAATGAAAAGTTTTGAATTTTATCAAACATCATTGTACTTGGTTGATTCTTTAATACTGATAATACTTGAAAAACACCATCTAATATTGGTATATTAAAAAATGATTGATTATCATAACTTGAAATTGAATCTAATGATATTTTACATAATGAACGATCAGATCCATAATGTGCTTCTTCAATACATTGAAATGAATTTGTTAATGATAAATTTGACATTTCTTTAATTTTATCATAAACTTCTTTTCTTTGCAATGTTGTCCAATTACAAGTATCTTTCAACGCTTGGTAATCTATAGTTTCATTAACTACATCACTATTTAATTTTGTTGTTGAAAATCTACCAAAACAAGATTGAACCCATTTACCACTTGATAAATCTTTATAATGAAATACAGCTCTATATTCATTTCTACCAGATGAATATATGTTTGTTGTTAAACAATGTTTTATACCTTCACGTAATATAAATGGTGATTTAAATTCTAAATTTATAATTGTTAAATCTTGATCTGGAAATGATTTTAGAATGTTCATTAAATAACCACAACCAGGAAATACAACTCTACGATTTGTACTTTGATGTCCTTTTAAAAATTGAAATGGTTCTTCATCAATATCAATATAAGATGTATACGATATAAATGGTGAATCATTACGATACCCTAATTGATCTGATGATGGTCCTTGTTTTCTATATTGAGTAGATGCATTACTTTGACTAAAATAAATTGAATCATTCCATTGATAACGTGGTATTAAATATGATACTTCTCTACAACCAGTAGTTGAAGTGGTACCATCAGTTGAAGATAATTGGCATTTAAAATTAACATTGTATCCAGCACAATATAATTTTGAAATTGTTTTTTGAATTTCACCTATATCATCATTTGATTTCTTTTTATTTAAAGATGATAAAACTGAAATTGATTTATCAGAATCATGAAAATAATTTGAATCTTTTGGTATCATTTCTTTAACGTAATGTAACAAAGTTGGATGTGGTGATAACTCTAAAAATATAACTGAACTACCCAAATCATTTGTTTCAATATGTTTGAAAATATTTGATATTGTTTGTCCAAAACATACTGGTTTTCTAATATTATCATAAATATAATTACAATTAAAAAGAGTGGTTGAATCATTTGCAAATTGATTTGAATAAACTGTTGAAAAAGTAGGAATTGTAGGAGTTGTGCATTTAATATCTTTTAATTCAGATAGAATTTCTTGTTTAATAACTTTTTGTTTTGATGAATGTAATGCTGATAATGCACCCAACATAATTGTAAATTTTTCTTTTTCTTTTAATAAATTTGATAAATCATTTAAAATTTCTTCACTTTCATTAACCACAATTGACGAAGGTGAGTTGAAACAACTGATTTCAATAGTTGGGTAAAGGGGAAGGTACTTTTCGTTAAATTCTTTTTCACTAATATTGATAACTAACATTCTACCACTACCAATTGTTTTACTTTGAATTATTGCTCTTTTATAAATTATAAAACAAGCAGTTTCCAAATCAATCATTCCAGAACAATATGCTGAAGACAATTCACCAAAACTATGACCAACATTAATTGATGGTACAATACCCCAATGTTTATATAATTCAAATAATGATGCTTGTACCATAAATATTGTTGGTTGTGATATAGTAAATTCATTAATTGTAATTTTATCATCATCTGGAATACATCTTAATTTCTCTAATACTGAATATCCAAAATGTTTTGAAAATATACCATCTATCGTATCCATTGATTGTTTAAATATTGGTTCATTTTCATATAATTGTTTACCAGTTAAATTAAATTGTGGACCCAATCCACAAAATAAAAATACTAATGTTGGATTCTTATTATTATCTTTAATAATGTTACCAGATTTGTTTATGTTTAAAGTTGATATAATTGATTCATTATCAACACTATTTACATTTATATCATTCCAATCATTTGCAATAATAACTGATCTTTGTTCCAATTTAATTGTTTTTGAAATTATATGATATTGTATAAAATCTTGAAATTTAATTGATTTTGAATAAATATCAATTTCATCAATTAGCTTTGTTTTATATTCATCCAATGATTTCTTTGAATTTGCCGATATTGGTATTAAAAATACTTTGTTGATTGTAGTTTCTGGTTGAGATGGTTGTGTTGGTTTAACATATTCAGATAATAATAAACAAACATTTGAACCAGTTATACCAAAACTATTAATTGCCATTGATACAAGTTTGTTATCTGGGAATGGTGTTGTTTCAGTACATACTTTAACTTTCCATTCTTCAAATTTAATATTTGGATTTGGTTTATTAAAATGAATATTCTTTGCAAATTTACGATGTTTCATCATTAAACAACATTTTGCCAAACTTGCTACACCACTACATGGTTCCAAATGTCCAATGTTTGATTTAATTGACCCAATTAATAATGGATTTTCATTGGTTTTAACATCTTTAAATATATTTGTAACTGCTTCAACTTCAATTGGATCTATTTAAAAGTAAAAGTGTGGTATGTTAATATCAAGATTTAATGTGTATATAAATTTAGTAGATTTACATACCACCAACAGGAGTACCTGTACCATGTAATTCAAAGAAATCAATATCAGAATAATTTAATGAACCATTGGTAAATTCAAATGCTTTCTTTATATTATTTGTTTGAGCAGTTTTTGAAGGTGCAAAGAAATTGGTTTTATTTAATGTGCCATCTGAATTACTACTACTACCTTTAATAATTGAATAAATTTTATCACCATCCAATACTGCAGTTGATAACTTTTTTAAAATCAACACAACAACACCTTCTGCTCTAACAAATCCATCAGCAGATTCATCAAATGCTTTACATCTACCAGATTTACCAGTAATGTTAATTGCTTCAAATGATCTTGATGTAGTTGGACTTAGAATAAAATTACATCCACCAACTACAGAATATTTAGATTCACCATTAACAATTGACCTGTACCCGAAATGAACAGCATTTAATGATGATGAACAAACTGTATCAATTGTTACACTTGTACCTTGAAAACCCATTACAAAACTAATTCTATTTGATACACCACTTAAATTTGAATTGAAACAATTTGTTGGTGTTTCATGTTGATCGAAATTAGTAGAAGCATAATCAGTTGAAGATGCACCTATATACACAGATGTATCAGATGATCTTAATGTCAATGGATCAATACCAGCATCTTCTAATGCTTCCCATGTTGATTTCAATAGTACTTTTTGTTGCGGGCAAATTTGGTTTGCATCTGCTGGATTAATACCAAATGATAATGCATCGAATGACATCCATTCATCCAATTCTAATAGACCAGCATATTTACTTGACACTTCACCATTATCTGCAAATGTACTATAAATGTTTATTTATTTAATTAGTATAATTTTTAAATTATTGGTGGTTATATTAGATTTTAAAATATATACATACTCACTCCATCTATCAGTTGTTTCAACAATACCATCAAAACCATCTAATAAATTTTCCCATAATTCATTTGGTCTATTTGAATGACCAGGCAATCTTAATCCAATACCTATAATTGCTACATCCCTTTCACTATCATTTATTTGAGAACAATCAGTCTTTAAATTCATTATTTTAATAAATATTGTTATTTGAATATTAATATTAATATGTGGATAATGATTTATAAAAAAAACATTCGTTAAATAACATTTTATTAATTTAATTTTTAAAAAGGATTTTAAAAATAAGATTAAACAAAAGATACCAATAGATACAAAAGATATACATGTCAAACCGCTTACTTTAATTGTGAATTTGTATTATTAAAACCCCCCAAAAAGAAATTATTTATTTGAGTGCGTTTTTTAAATTAAGAAAAAAAAAATTTTTTTGTTTTTTTATAATTAATTATCAAAAATAAACATCACATAAAATTGAATACACAACATTTAATATAAAATTTAAATAAACACAACATTTTCGCAGGTAACATTGCATACTGTCATGATTTTGCTATTATCATTATTGTTTTTATCTTTATTTGTTTGTATTTTTTATAATAAATAATTTTTTTTTTTTGAATGATTTATTTAAAATAAATCTTCGTATTCATCAGGTAAACCAGGTTGAGATGCATCCATTGATCCATATACCTCTCTGTCCAGTCCACCATATTGCATATCACGAACGTCTTTGTATTCATCAGGTAAACCAAGCTGTGAGGCATCCATTGATCCATGCACCTCTCTGTCCAGTCCACCATATTGCATATCATGAACGAATTCAAATTGTTGTGCATCTTTAAGATATTTGTACTTTTCAATTTTTTGTCTAAAAGTTTGTGGTTGTGGTTGAAAGTTGAATAATTGATCTGCTACATTATTTTGATTATTTTGATTAACCAATGGGTTTGCTAGATGTAGTTCAATCTGTGGTTGTTGTGGTTGTTGTACATTTTGGTTTTCAACTTGTTGTCTTTGATGATCTCTATATGACTCAGTATTATTTTGAACTGGAACTACTTGAGGTGGTGTTTCTACTACTTGTTCTTGTACATCATTGTCTCTAAGATCTTGATTATGTCTATTTCCAACTATTTCATTTAATTGTTGTACATTTTGTTCTGTAACTTGTTGTCTTTGGTTGTTTCTATATGATTCAGTATTAGGAACTACTTGAGGTGCTTGTGTTTGTACTTCTTTATGGTCAATTTCTTGTTTTTGTACATTTGTTGTAAAGTTAAACACATTAACAATTTGATTTGCAAATATGTTTGGTTTTGTAAATATTTCATCTAATTTTAAATTTGGTATAATTGGTTTAGTTGCACATGTTTGAACTACATTTGATTGATGGAAAGCCCTTGCTACTACTGGATATTTGGATAATAACTTTTTAGCAATTTCTAAACAAACTGATAATGGAGTTACTTTTGAATTTTCAATGTATATCATTGAACCAATAACAGCAGGATCTTCAACGTCAATATCAATATCAAAGAATGAATATCTTCCATCGCTAGCAACTGGTGAAAACTTTTTAAAATTACCATTTAAAAATCTCCATATGTTTATTTTATTTCCACCATTATGACTAATCCATAAAAATAATTCTTTTGTATTATTATCTAAAACTAATTTTGGTTTAATTGCATTTGTTCTGCTCAATGGATCAAAATTAATGCATTTTAATTTTTTTGATTGTTTAATGGCTGATGGAGCTAAATTATTAATGATTGATGCAGTATCAAATTTACCTGTTTCAACTGCTGCTGTTACAATCTTTTTTAATTGTGGTGCTAATTTATTAATGTTCATTTTATTATTACAAATTAATGATATTATTGTACTAATACAAATTTATATGTTGTGGCAAAATTTAATTTTAAAATAAAAAAAAAATAAAAAAAAGTTTTACCATTTTACAAATTCAAAAGCATATGTTTCTAAATTATATAATTAAATTTAATATTGATAGTAATATGGGTATGGGTAATTTATTTAATATTAAATATCTTCTTTTTCATCTGGTGCGGCGTGTTGTTGTGCATCCATTAATCCATATTGTTGTGAATCTTCGATGTATTTGTACTTTTCAAAAATGTTTTTGAAAGTTGGTCGTTGGTTGTTATTATCATGGGTAAATGGATATATTAGACAGTTCAATCTTTAGTTGTTGTTGTTGTTTTGGTTGTTGTTGTTGTTGTTGTACATGTTCATTTTGTTTTTCAACTTGTTGTCTTTTGTGATCTCTATACTCACACTCTCATACATACAAATACACACACTCATTCACACTATATTTTTGGTTGTTGTGTGTTCTCTCATTCAAATATAAGACATCTATCCGAATATGCATGTTTGTGTATTTTTATTTCTAATGAAAATCGATATGTCAATGCTTTTTTTGCATTGTTGTACTGTAATTTTGTTTTTTTACTGTTTTATCGTGTTTGATATTATCCAAATATATTATTAATTAATAATAAACAAATAAAAAAAATAGCTCCATTGTTAAAAAACTCTACAAATTTGTATATACTCTTTTCAAAATAGCTTCGCACATATCGCTTAATATATATAAAAAAAAGTAAAAAAAAATTTACCACAAAATGAATAAATACAATGATTATAATTTCAAAGAGACAATCCTACATTTTTTACAAGTACCATAGTGATAATAAAATTTATATTATTTATTTTATTTAATTTTTATAATTTAATTTTTTTAATTTTAAAGTAGCAATTTTAATTGTTGTTGAATTCTTTTTATAAATTAAAACCAATGCTATTGCCACTATTGAAGCACCAACAACACTAACTACAACACTAACTGGTATAACCCATTTTCTATTATCTTGATTTCCATCATCACATGATGGTTTAAAATTTGGATGTATCAAAACAGAGAAATCAGGATCAATTGTTAATTTATCACAATGTGGAAGATGTAATGAAACTATAACTGAATTTGGATCACTTGTATTTGTTGTTTTAAAATAAGTACTTTTACCATCAGCCATTAATTTATTAATGAATCTACCTGATAGTATTTTATTATTCTTTGAAATTTGAATATAATTAAATGTTGATGAAGATGATCCAGTATCAATTTCAGTATCTACTGAATTACATTGATTATCATTTGATTCTATATTTTGTTTGTCATCAACCGATGAGATTAATTCTAATTTTAATGTATTTAAATTTGTTTTAAATGGATAACTTGTAATTGAAATGCTGTATTTAATTGACCCAATATTCAATGTAAATGTAGTTTCTGCAAATGTAAATTGTTTTGGGCTATTTGTAATTTCATCAATTGTTGATTCAATTATACACCCATTATCAAGTATTTGAGTAAACTTGAACTGATTATCATTTGAAGCAGAGGATGATTTATTAAATATCCAATTATTTTTAAGATAATGGTATTCAATTGGGTTACCTTGATAATCAATTTCAATTAATGATTTAAAATAAATTGAAAATTTAATTTCTTGATTTGATAAATCTGTACCACCTGTTTGTTCATCAATTGTTGTATTGGTTGGAGGTTGTGAATTTGTATTTGGTATTTCTTTGATACTACAATCAAAATTTGAGTACCCTGCAACACAACTACATTGACTTGTTTTAGTATCACATTGGCCATTACCAGAACAATTATTTAAACATGATTGAATTGGACTTTCATAATTATACATATCAATACCAGTGTATAAAATATTATTTTGAGTAATGTAAATTGATTTTGTACCAGTTCCAGGTAATGCAACACAAGCAATTAAAGTAGGTGATATGGAAGTTACATTACAGATTTCTGTATTTAATGTAACTGATAAATCTTTATGTACATTACCAAATACACCATATATAGTAACATTACCACCGGATATTGTTGAAGGTTTAACAGATTTAATAAAATGATATGGTATTAAACAATCTGGGCCATACCATTGTTTATCAAAACATGAACATGTACCATTAGAAGTTAAACAAATACCATTTGAATTACATGAAGTTGTACAATAAATAACTTGATTATTTGAATTTAATTTCATTGTAATTTGAGTTGATAAATCAACCATTTTAATAACCACAATAACTTGTTCAACTGCAGTGTGTGGAAATCCATTAATTTTACATTTAATTTCATTGAATGAACAACTTGTAATTTCACAATTTAAATTTGATACCAATACAGATAACGCTGTTACATTATTTGAAAAGTATTTACCTGTAAATGTAAATTCATCACCATTATTTACAGCAGTTTCAACAAATGGTTCAATTGCATTATCTACAACAACTTCATATGTTTGAATTGGTGTTGTATATTTATAGTTAATTTTAAAACTTTTGATATCACTTGTACCAGTATTAATACCAAATCTTTTATTTGGTATAATTGGAATTAGTGTACTTACAGAGTACCCATCAACAGTGAAGAAATCTTTTGTAAATCCAATATCTGCCCCATATATAAAATAAAGACCAGGTATTTCTGACTTTTCAATATTTAATATAATTGAAGTACATGTTGGAAACGGTGTTGTAATAACATTATTGAAATTATTACCTGCCAATATCTCACTTGCAAAATTTGGATATGATAAATGACATATAAAACAACTTGGTAATGATGAAGTTAATGAATTATTATATAAATATAATTTTTCAAATAAACAATAACTTTTATCAACATTTCCTGTAAATGAATTACCATCTAAACGACTATATAGTAATTTAAATTAATAAACAGTTGTGTATTGTATGTTAGTGAATAGTTTAAAAGTATGTTATATAATCTTACATTGTTTTTAAAAATGGTAAAGAAGCAGCATCAAAAATTGGTAACACATTTGATAAAAATTGATTTTTACTGAAACTAACAGCCAATAAACCTTTATAACTATTTAAATTTGGAAAGTGGAAACCTGAACCATTATCAATTTGAACATTTTTTAATTTTGGTGGGAATTTTGTAATTGCAATTTGTTGATTATATGAAAATGTATCTCCAACATTATATAGATGTCTATTGTATATTGTATGTTAATATTAAGTAAGTAGTGTGTATGTGTGAAGGTAGTTATTATTTTTTTATAAATATACATACACTTGATCAATAGAGTTATATATTGATAAATCAAGTGGTACACCATCTATTTTTAATTGATAATGAATATCTATTGTTCTTAAATCACTTACTATTGGTAAACTAGTTGGGAATACATATTTTTCATTACCTGTTCCATATAATGAAAGTAATTGTATATTTGTGTATGTTGCAAAATTTGTAAATGATGATACATCAAAATTTGGTAAAAATTTAATTTGACTAAAGTAGTATAAATTAATATTTATAAACATATATAGAGTGTATGTATATACATAAAATACATACCAAAATACATATGGCATTACTATAAAATTCATTGATGGTAAAGTTGAAACCTCAATTGAAAATAACTGTTTAAATTCTTTTGTTACAATCAAATCATTTGGAAATGTTAATGTTGGTGAAGTAGAAGTAGTTGGTTGGGTTATTATAACATCTAATTCTCTATTATTATAAAATACACAATAATGAAATTAGTAAACATATTTCAATTAATATAACATTATAATAATACATACAATTTTTCAACAGATTTAAAATTTGATAGATTAATTTGTTTTATTAAAGCAGGATCTGGGTACACACTTAATTTTAATTCTTTTAATGGTATGATTGAATTTGAATTATCAATATTTAATATTGTAGGTGATGTTTGAATATCAATTATTTGTAAATTGTTTGAATTGAATGGACCATATAAAAAATTATCTTTAAATTTAAATGAAAACAATGTTAAAGATTGTACAATTGTAAAACAACTGAAATCATCTGTACCAATTAATGTTTCTGTATTTTGAAAAAATAAAATTGTTGTTATCGCTTTACTTGTTGAATCACATTTAATATCGAAGAAACCTGGTTTTAATGGTGCACAATACAAATATTCACCACTACCCGCACTTGTTTCTGCAAAATAATCTGTTATCGGACTTGTAATTAACTTTGGGAATAAACTATTAATACAATCATCTGTGTTATAATAATTATTATAATTAATTAAAATTATATAATAATTAAAAATAAATTAATTAATAACCATAAAAAAATAATCAATCGAGATTAATTTTCTTTGTTTTATAATAAAAAACACATAGACACACAAATATTTAATCTGTTACCCACATTCATTTGAATTTAGTTGATCTTGAATAGATACTATTGAAGAAACACAAAATAATAAAATTATTATAAAGCACATATAATAATTCGTCTTCATTTTTTTATCTGTCTATTTTTGTTTTGACAAAATAAAAAAAAAAAACCATAAAAAAGCCAAAAATCCACAAAAATAAATAAAAATCTCTCAATGTGATTGATTTTATTTTTTATTTGGAAAAATAAAAAAAATAAAAAAATATAACATTCCAATAAAATAACAGTTTTGGTAACCAATATGTGGTGCAATACGATCACTACATATTGTGTTTTATGTGTAATTTGTGGAGAATGGGTTGATATGAATTATTTATTTTTTGCACAAATAAACCATTTTAAAATAAATAAATCATCCATTCGCTTATTAATGTTCACAAAGTTATTGTATATATTTTTTTTAAAAATTTTTGTGATTTTTGACAATAAAATTGTGGTGGGGTTATCGAACCTAATTATTTATAAGATTGTAGTGTTATGTTTTTATGTATGTTTGTTCAAATATCAAATATCACAATCAATTCGTATGATTAATTAATATTATATATAGTTTATTTAATATATTTTACATGTGATTTTTGCTTTAAATGGATAAATTATCTAATCTGTAAATTACACCCATTTCAACATTTTGGTGCAAAGGATAAACAAGAGTATTCTTTTAAATTAATCATTATTTAATTAAACACATATGTGGGAGCACAATAAATGATTATTTTTAAAAGGAATAGTTTGGCTTGTAACATGTTTACAAAAAAAAAGGGCTATAAAAAGATGTAAATTTTGTTTTATTTTACAACATCCAAATTCAATCAACAACCAAACAAATAAATAAATAAATAAAAATTCAAAAATGAGATTAATTAATAATTTAATAACTTTAGCATCAATTGTAATTTTAATGATATCATCAGTAAAAAGTGAAATAAATCAAGTTGAACAAGTTACCGAGACTTGTCCAGATGATGGTAATCCATGTACAACAGAATCTTTTATTTATGGTGGTTGTTATAGTATGTACAATCAATGGGTTGACTGTGAAGCTACTTCTGTATACCAAAATTGTGTAGCAAATTGTAAAACTAGACCAGAATATAGTCCATGTGCATCAGTTGCTTGTAATTACGAATCAATGCAATGTGTATTCGGTCAAGCATGGTCTGGTTGTAATGATAATAATGCATGTACAAATGATGCATGTACTGCAACTGGTTGTATTTCAACTACAAAGAATTGTACCGATAATTCACCATTGACCAATGATAATTGTCAATCAAATTTTGGTTGTCACTATACAGTTAATCCAGCCACTAATAATGTTCAAACCTGTACTACTAATTCTCAATGTTATGATAATCGTCCATGTACCACTGATACTTGTGTTTCAGGTAAATGTGTTCGTACTATAAATTGTGCTTCAAATTCGTTATGTGGTAGTAATGGTTATTGTCAAACCATTCCAAATCCAACAAATTAATATGAAACGGCCGCATCTTATACATGTTTGTAATAATTCATTATTTATTTATTTATTCTATACAAAAATAAAAATCTCCTTTTAAAATCATTATTATTGTATTTATTGGTTGTATTGTTATGTGAAATGTATACACTAGTAAACAAAATATTATAAAGTGTTAGCATTCAGAACAACAAAAACAAATAAATAACAAATAACCAAATAAAAGTTTAAATTTTTTTTTGTTTGTTATTGGATATTTATTTTTAATGTGGGTACTATCAATAAAAAAACTTTTAACTGTTTTCAAGTTATAATAATAAATATATACAATTATTTAACTATAAAATTATTTTTATTGATAATATCTATCTAATGAATATATTTATTTATAAAACAAAATTCTTAAAATTGAATATTTCCATTATTTCATAGATTTCTTTTTTATAATATATGAACAACATATAAAGCGCTTCCAAAGCATAGGTGTGATAAATATCAATTTAAAGAGCATAATGGTCAATAATATAAAATAATAAAAAAGTAATAATAAAAAAAAATAAAAAAAAATAAAGATTTTATTAATTATTAAAAACAAATATAAAATGGGTAATTTTTTTTTAATTTGCTCATCAATCTCAAATTGATTAAATTTTTTTTTTTTATTTTTAAAATAAAGATTAAAAATATAACATTCTAATAAACTAATTTGTTGTCCTCAATCAAAATATTTATCATCAAATTCATTTTTGCATGATAGGTGTTATGTGAGATTTGTGGTTAATGGGGTAGATTAAAACTAATATTTACAACAAGTAATCATTATTTTCTTTAAAATAAATAAACCCACTCGTTTCGCACTCTAGTGATAACAATTTGATGTGTTTTTTTGTGATTTATTTTTAGATTTTTAAAAACTAAATTGTTGCTGGGGTTATAATAATCTTTAATATAATATATACATTATTCAAATATTACAATTTCGTATGGACATTATGTATAGTTTTATGAGTTCAATTTAAATTACATGGGTTTAATATTTTTAATTTCGCAAAATTACTCTAACAGGTAAAAAAAAGAAATCTTTAAAAAGATGTAAATTTTATTTTACAACATTCAATATTCAATCAAATACAAATCAAATAACAACAAACAAATAAATAAAAAACAAAATCAAAATGAAATTAATTAATAATTTAATAACTTTAGCATCAATTGTAATTTTAATGGTTTCAACAGTATTTCCATCATTGGTCACTTCACCAATCCAAGAAATGAAATAGGTTTATATTTTGTAAAATTGAAAGATTTTAACGGTATATTATAGTTTGATAATGATAGATTAACTACTGATGTTGGATAATTTTTATGGCTGAGCGTTTCCGAGAATTTAAAACCACAGTATAGAGTCACGATTGAGTCGTCTGGTAAATGTTTTCCATTTGTTGATAGGTTAAATTCATCACCTAGATCTAGCGAGGTAACTGAATTTGGTATATGTCATATTCAATGTATCGATTGAATTTTCCAAAAAATAATTCTTTAACACTATCAGGTATAGCACCAGCTGTTACTTGATTATTGGTTTGTTGGTAAACTGAGATATTAACCTAAAATTCAAATACAATAAAATAATATCTAACTGTTTAAATTTTATAATCATTCCACGATTTATCATGTCGGTTGAATAAATATGGATTATGTATAGATAAATATAAAACAATAATATTAGAAAAATAAATCAAAAAGGTTGTTTAAATATTTTAAATTAACACCAAAACACATCCAAAAACTTTTTTTTTTCAAATTTAAATCAATTTTTTTTTTTTTTTTTTTTTTTTAAATTTCGGCTTTGCTTAATCACATACAATGACAGAACCTTTAAAACATATAGCAAATGAATGGGATATTTCAGATAAACTAGGAAAAGGTCCATTTGGTGAAGTTTTTAAAGCAAAAAAATTAAATGGGATAATTGGTGAAATTAAAGTTGACGTGTGTGCAATAAAGAAAATTGAAAAAAATAAATTTGTATGTATTGAAACCCAACCGTTTTGTTTATAATACTTTGTTATTAATTTAATATATACATTAAAAAGGAACAAAAAGAAATTGATAATATTAAAAAATTGGATCCAGAACAAGGTTTTTTGAAATATTATGGATATGGATATGATGGCGTTAATGATGATGATGGCAGTTATTATATTTATATGGAATACATTGAAGGTGCAAAATCAATTAAAGATACATTAAAGGATGGTTTTGTATTTGATGAAAGGGAAGCTATTTTTATTATAAGAAAAGCATTGAAGGCTGTATTACATATACACGATAATAATATAGCACACAGAGATATAAAGAGTGATCATTTTTTTTTAATATATGGTGATGATAACGAACTAAGTGGAATTAAACTAATAGATTTTGGATGTTCAAAAACTTTAGAAACTGAGGGTTATATGGCACCTGAAGTGAAATCACAAAATGGTAAAGCATCTCGTAAATCAGATATTTGGTCATTGGGTTGTGTAATGTTAGAATTGTTTGGTGGTGATCCTACAAAAACTAATGGCGAATATGGACCTATCATCCCAAATATAATACCTATAAAAATAAAACAAATCATACAAAAATGTTTGGTTATAAATCCAAATGGGAGATCTAGTATCAGAGAGATGGTAGTGGACTTCATTTTAGCGGGGTATGGCATTACCCCACCACCAAATGCAGTACGAAATATCGACAATGATTATATTACATCGGGTTTAGACCAATCATTTAACCAGGAATTAACAGTTGGGCTAATACCTGATGGTGTTACAAAACTCGATCTGCCGTCATACAATCAAGAACTAACAGCAGGTGTTATACCTGATAGTGTTACCGACCTCAATTTATCATCATATAATCAAGTATTAACAGCAGGTGTTATACCTGATAGAGTTACCAAACTCAATCTATTTTCATTGGATCACCATTTAAAAATTGGTGTTATACCCAATGGTGTGACTTATCTCGAGCTATCATCATATTGTAGTCACCAATTAACAACTGGTGTTATACCCGATGGCGTGACCTATCTCGATCTAGAATTATATAATCAAGTATTAGCTGCAGATGTTATACCTGATAGTGTTACCATTCTCAAATTATCATCTTATAATCATCCATTAACAGCTGGTGTTATACCGAATAGTGTTACCAAACTCGATCTGGATTCATATAATCAAGTATTAACAGCTGGTGTTATACCAAATGTTATTACCGACCTCAATTTACCATCATATAACCATCCATTAACAGCTGGTGTTATACCGAATAGTGTAACCAAACTCGATCTGTATTCATACAATCAGGTTTTAACAGCTGGTGTTATACCTGACAGTGTTACCTATATCGATCTACCGTCATATAATCATCCATTAACAGTTGGTGCTATACCTGATGGTGTTAAAGAATTACTATTCAAAAATTTCAATCAGTGCATTAAAGATGATGACATACCAAATTCAGTAACCTCACTAGATCTAGGTGATGAGTTTAACCCAGCAAATGGAAATTGTTTACCAACCGAATCAATCTTCAAATTAATATGTGGTTTTAAATTCTCTGAAATGCTCAGCCATAAAGATTATCCTCCATCAATAGTTAATCTATCATTACCAAACTATAATTTACCGTTAAAATCGTCTAGTTTTACCAAATCTATTTCATTTCTTGAATTGGGTTCAAATTTCAAACATATTGAAACTCTAGTACATATTCCCCCAACAGTTATTCTATTGAAGTTTGGTGATCCTGAATTTGGTGACCTATCAAGTTATTTATTAAAAATCAAACCATTTTTAATCAATTCCTCAATTTCTAAACTTATTTTTAATGAAAAAGATGTCTCTAAAGAATTTGCAATGACAAAGCAGCTATAAATTGTGACAAATACAATAAAATAATTTAATTTGCAATATAAAATAATTTGTCATCTAATCTTTTTTTTTCCATTATCAGTTTAAATATATAGAAAAAATGAAAACAGAAGTCTCATTATTCGGTAAATGGTTAGTGTCACTCTTTATGAAAGATGATTGGGTTGATGAAAGATGAGGTCATTATATTGAAATTCAATTCTTTTAATCATGAATTGAAACCAACCATTTTACCGCATTCATATTTACATCATTAATTGAACGACTATAAAGTGATATGTTATTAATTTTAATATCCACTAAAAAAGCAACGATTTATAAAACTAGAAGGCATTAAATTAATTGATTTTGGAGTTCAAAAACTTTCGAAACTGAAGGTTATATGACCTGAAGTGAAATCACGAAATGGTAAAGCATCTCGTAAATTAGATATATGGTCATTGGGTTGTGTAATAATAGAAATGTTGGGTGGTGATCTTAACAAAATTGATGGAGGTAAACCAATACACACAGAACTAAAGCAAATCATACGAAAATGCTTGATAATTGATCCAAATGGAAGTTCTAATATTAGAAATCTCATTTTGCATCTATGCCATGGATCCACCGCCACAATTAAAACCAATAATAGTTATATTTCATTAAGTCTCGATCAGTTGATGATGTACCTAATGGTGTTATCACTCTCGATCTGTCATCATATAATCAAGAATTAATAGTTGGTGTTTTACCTAATGGTGTTGTCACTCTCAATTTACCATCATATAATCAAGTATCAACAGCTGGTGTTATACCGAATAGTGTTTCCAATGTGTTGCAAATTGTAAAACTAGACCAGAATATAGTCCATGTGCATCAGTTGCTTGTAATTACGAATCTATGCAATGTGTATTTGGTCAAGCATGGTCTGGTTGTAATGATAATAATGCAAATGATACATGTACTGCTACTGGTTGTGTTTCAACTACAAAGAATTGTACTGATGATTCACTATTGACCAATGATAATTGTCAATCAAATAAGCCTGCACTACTAATTCTCAATGTAATGATAATCGTCCATGTACCACTGATACTTGTGTTTCAGGTAAATGTGTTCGTACAATTACTGTGCTTCAAATTCATTATGTGGTAGTAATGGTATTTATTATTTGTTCTATTTATTCTATTCACAAAAATAAAAATCTCTTTTGTGTGCCCCCTTTTAAAATTTGTGCCACAATGGTTATTTGATATTATTTGTTATTTCGTTATTTGTGAAATACACACACTAGTAAATAAAAGATTATAAAGCGTTTACATTCCACAAAAATAAGAGAATTTCAAATTAATAACAAATAACAAAAGTGTAAAATAGTTTATATGACTAATACTTTGAATTGTAATTCCGTGTCAGTTTATGAAAAATATTTTTTTTTTTTTTTTTTTTGATGGATATTATTTTTTTATGTTTTTTTATATTACTGTTGTAAAATTATAATTGTATTGTTGTGTGTTATTTATATGCACATAGATTTTGGAACTTGTTTTATATATAGATTCAATAAAAATACCCACTATTTCAAAATAAACACACACACACACCACACACACCCCATTAAAATTTTTTACTCTATTATAATAAATTAATAATCGTGTGTATTTTTTGTATTCAAATTATTTACACAAGAGAAAAAAGATAATTTAAATTTTTATGTAATAACATTTAACAAAAAAAAAACAAACTGTTGTATTTATATTTATATTTCTTATATCTATATTTAATTAAACTGTAACAACAAACAATATAATAATGACAACATCAATATTACAATCACGTAAATTGGTTAGTACACAATCAACAAGTAATATACAATATGTTCATTCATATCATGATGAAGAAAAACAAAGTCTTGTTGAACATTTAAATTTTTTATTAAAAAATGATAAATCATTAAAATCGGTTTTACCAATTGATCCAAAATCAGATTTAATTTTTGATTCATTAAAAGATGGTATAATATTATGGTATGTAAAATACGACACACACCACATACATAATATCACATGACATATATACTAATATTTTATACTTTTATTAGTAAATTAATTAATTCAATTAAACCAAAAACAATTAATGAAACTAGATTAAAATTAAATATAACAAGTACATTAAATATATTTGAAAAGAATGTAAATTTAGAATCATGTTTACGTGGTGCAAAACATATTGGATGTTCAATTGTAAATATTGGTCCAGTTGATTTTCAAGAAGGTAAAAGACATTTAATTTTATCAGTGTTATGGCAATTGGTTAAAATTGATTTATTAAATAAAGTATCAAAATTGGCATATAGGGTAAAAGCTGAAATGTTAGATTTAGGTGAAACTGAAAAGATTGAAGAATTAGTAGCAGATGAAATTTTAGTACGTTGGGTAAACCATCATTTAGCAGAAAGTGGTAGTGACAGAAGGGTAACTAATTTCTCATCGGATATTAAAGATTGTGTTGTATACATTCAATTATTTAATCAATTATCACCATCAACATGTGGATTGGAATTATTGAATATCATGGATTTAACAGACCGTTCAAAACAATTTCTTGAATCAATTGATCGTATTGATTGTAAAAAGTTTATATCATATCAAGATATTGTTGTTGGTAATGGTCGTTTAAACATTGCATTTATTGCATACATTTTCAATAGATTTAATCAAGTTGAACCTGTTGTACCATCAATGGAAATGAGTAGGGTAGCAGAGGAGAAAATTGGTGCAGATCAACATATCGTTGAAAAGTTGGATGATGAAATTGCACGTTATCAAAACCGTCATTTTGAATCAAATCAAGTTTACGAAGAAATTGTAAAAAGAATAGAGCTTACTCGTCAACAAGATGTTGAATTGGAACTGGAATTCCAAGAGAAATCTGAAATCATTCAATTGGAATTTCAACAACAAAAATCAGAATATGAAGAAAGAATTGAAAAACTTCAAAAACAATTGGAACTAATTGAACAAGTTCAATTACCACAAGAAACTGAATTGGTTGAATTGTTGGAATTGGAAAAACAAGAAATTCAATTACTCCAACAAGAATTACAATCTACAATTGAAAATGAATTATCTGAAATTAGAGAACAAACAATTTCCAATCAAATTGAAATGGATAAATTAAAAGCAAATCAAGAATCAAGTCAAGCTGAATTAGCAGAAATTAAAGAGAAATTAAATGCTGAAAAGAATGAAGTACTAGCAAAATTAGAATCAACTGGATTATTAGAAACTAAAAGAACATTGGAACAAGTCATCACTACAACTAAAACATTGGAAACTGAAATTCATACATTGAAGAGTGAAGAAAAACAATTAAAAAATGTATTGGTTGAAACTAAAGAAGATAAACAAAGAATATCATTGGCAAAAAAGAAAATTCAAGATGAATTAACTCGTGCAAAAGATAATACAGAAAAAATGATTAAAACTAAATTTGAAACAGATAAAATCATTGATAAAACAACTAGACAAGTTAAAGATATTCGTTATGAAATTGATAGAATTCAAAATGATAAAATTTACATTGCTCAACAAACAGAAGTAATTAAAATTGAAACAATTGAAGTAACAAATGATCTTGAACAAATGATTGTTGATAAGAAAAGATTAACCTCGAAAAAACAAGAAATATCAACAACACTCTTTGAAAAAGAATTGGAATTGGATCAAGTATTGGTTGAAAAAGAAATTAAAGTTGAAAATGTAAAATCCACATCACGTGAAACTATTCAAAAAATGAAAAGAGAATTTGAAATCACTAAAAATGAAATTAACGATGAAAAAGAAAGAGTACGCCAACAAGTATTACAATCACAAGCACAATTGGAAAGACAAGAAATTGCAGCTGAAAATGAAAGAATTCAATTGGAATTACAATCCAATAGAGCAAAATCAATTAAAGATGATATTCAAAGAGCACAAATTGAAAAGGAAGAAACTGAAAAAGAAATGAAAAAGATTACCAAAGATAAATCAAAAACCAATGTATTATTAGACCAAGAAAAAGAAATTAACAAATTATTATCAAATAAAAATTCAGAATTATATAAAGAGAAATCAGTGTTACGTGAAAAGAAAACTGCTGCTGCCATTGAAGCTAAATTGGTTGAAAAACAATCAAAAGAATTGGAAGAACAAGTTGATCAATTGAACACGGAAATTGATGAAACATTAATCGCAAAACAAAAGATTGAACTATTATCAATTGAAGATTCTGCAGAATTAGAATCAAAGAAATTAGAAATTCGTGAAGAAAAACGTCGCCTAAAGAAAATGAAATCTGCAAAACAATTGGAAGAAAAAGAAACACTTGATCAATTGACAAACAAATTGGAAAAAGATTTATCAAGAGTTGTATCACAACATGAATCAATTGAAAAGGATATTCAAGAAAAGAAATTTCAACAAGATGATTTAGAGTTAAAAGAAAAGAGACAAGCTGATAGATTGGCAAAGGCAGAAAAAGAAATTATCAATAAAAAGCAACAATTAGAGAAAAAAGAGAGGGAAAATAGTAAAATTCAACAAGAAAAACAAAAACTAGAGTCAATTTTAAATCAAGCACGTGATGTAATTAGTGATATTAAAAAAGAAAAAGATTCAACTGCAAAAGATAGAGAAATCATTACAAACAAACATAAAATACTATTGGAAAATTATGGTGCAACAACTAAAACAAAGAAATCATTGGAACAATCTAAAAAAGAATTGGAGGATAAAATGAATAAATTGGCTGCATTGAAATCGGAAAATGAATTACAACATAAAAAGAAAGTACATGAATTACAATTGAAATCACGTGATGAATTGGATAAACAAAAACAACAATTTGAAAAAGATCAACAAAAACTAGCTGAAAAACTTGAAAGACAATTGAATGAAGATCAAGAAAATTTCGTTAAAAAGAATGAATCTCAAATCGCTAAAACATTGGAATCAATTCAAAGAAATAAAGATGAAGCCGCTAGAGTAGAAGAAAAAATTCAACAAGAAAAAGAAAATCATCAAATGGAATTGGAAAAAAAGAAAAGAAGAGATGAAAGAGAAAAAAAGAAATTAAAAGATAAATTTGATCAAGAAAATTGACGTATATATAAAAAAAAAAAACAACAAATTAAAATATAAATAAAAAAAAACAAATGTGTATAGTATAAGTTGAATTTATTTTTAACAATAATAGAGATATTATTTTTTAAAATAATGATTTCTCCTTAATTTATTTTTTTTTAAACTAATTTTATGCTATTTTTGGTCAAACCAGAGAAGGCTATCGATTTTTTTTGATATAAATAAACTATTGTAACATTCAATTAGTATATTATTTTTTATATATTTACATTGTTTTTAATGAAATTAATTTCCCATTATCTCGTAGTGGGTCATTTTTTGTTAAATTTGGGTGTTGTGGTGCGTAGTTGTGATAGAATGATATGTGGGTGAAAAAATCATTTTTTTTTTTTTTTTATTAATAAATATTGCAATATGCAAGTATTTATGAACGATTTTTATTTTTATAGTTTTTTGTATTGTTTTGTTTTTTTTTTGTTTTTTTTTTTTTTTTTTTTTTTTTTTTTTAATTTTTTTTTTTTTTTTTTTTTTTTTTTTTTTTTTTTTTTTTTTTTTTGTGGGACAAGAAGCAAATTTTTTATTA
>JABXES010003130.1:0-38594 GCA_013375695.1 Dictyostelium brefeldianum
GTTGTTTTTGTGTTTTTTTTTGTTTTTTTTTATAAAAAATTTTTTTAAAAAAAAAAAAAAATTTTTTAAAAAAAAAAAAATTTAAAACTTTTAAAAATAAAATTTTATAAAAAAAAAAAAAAAAAAAAAAAATTTTACAAAAAATAAAATTAAATATTATTTATTTTAATATGTATGACGTATGGTTACATTACACAATAAAATGAAGGCTTACTAAAAAAATAATATAAAATATATATAAATTTATATGAAGAGGACATACCTTGTCTTTTGTTTAAATAAAAACTTGATTGATAATCAACTATAAATTATATTTTGTAAAATAAAAAAAATATTTTTTTTTAAAGTGTTGTGCTATTTTTTCAACTATAAAATTTTTAATTTAGGTGCATTTATTATTATTATAAAAAAATAAAACAAATATAGTCAAAATATGAAAATATGGATAAAAAATAAAAAAATAAATTTTTCCCCTTCTCAAAAATTTTATCAAAAAAAACTTTTTTTTTGCATATTTTTTTTATATTGGAAACTTATTAAATTTATTTGTTTATTTATTTAAATTATACCTGGTAATACAACATATGGAACTCTACGACAATATTCAACCCATAAATCACCATATTTCTTTGAACATTTTTGATGATCTCTCCATTGACGATGTGAATTTAAAATAACTAAATACATTGGGTAAAGATAAACAAGTGGTGTATTGAATAAACATGGGAATGAGAAACTAAATGCTACAATCCAATCACCTAAATAATTTGGTTTTCTTAAAATACCCCAGAATCCTGATACTAATAATTTACCTGCAATTGTTTCTGGTTTTTTACCCCAAATTAATGCTTTTGGATTTGTTTTGAATTGATGTTTTTGTGAGTTTGCACTATAATATGCCATTGTACAATGATTAGTATACTGTATTATATGATTATTTATGAATGAATGAATATATATACATACACTCTGAAAACATAAAAACCAATTGCAAATACAACTGAAATTATAGCCATTTGAATTGGAGATAAATGAACTCTATTATAAATTAAAAACCATGGTTGAACAGCAAATGCAAAAGTAATCCAAACATAGTCACCCCAAATAAGCATCCAACCCCAATTTTCAGCAATGATATCCCATGTTGATAACATACATTCTTCAAAGTAAAAGTAATCAAATGCATAGATAAATGTGAAAATTTGATATAAAATCATACCTGTTGATAATGATCCATAAACTTTATATTCTTGTGCTGCCAATGAAAAATTAACCATAATCCATCCCATCAATGCTGGTCTAAGTGAAAAGAATTTTAAATCTAATCCTGCAAATCTTGGATTTAATTCAACTCCTAAAAATAAATCATGAATTAATCCACCTTCTCTTTTACCCTATAATAATTATAAAATATATGTTGGTATTAATATGTATGTAATGTAGTGTATATATGTATGTTATTGAGGGAGACTTACTCTACCAGATGATAAACCAGTAATAAATAAAATTACAGTTAAGATTGTTGCAAATAAATTTACAGTTGTAAAGATTGGACCAAAATGATCATAGACAAGAGTTGGTTCGAACCAGTTCATATAATATGAACCAAAGAAAAAGAAACCACATAAACAAAAGAATAATTGTAAACCGTTACATTTGTAAGTTAATGATTTAGTTGCATCATAAATTAATGGTTGACCTTTAACATATCTACCTGGTACAACATGTGATCCAATACCAAGGAATAATAAAAATGATGAAAATATCATTACTGATTCAACAGTTGGTGCTCTCCAACTTGTTAATAATCCTGGTAATGCATAAATCGAAAAATCTGCGCTAAATGGTAAAGCTTCCATTGTTATTTCTATTTGTTATCTCTTTCTAAAAGCTATTTTAGTTAACAACAATAAAAAAAAAAAAATAAAAAAAATAAAAACGAATGGTGAAAAAAATTTAAAATATCCAAATTCATAAAAAAAATTAAAAAAAATAAAATGTTTTTTTATTTTGTTTTCAATCACGCACACAAATGAATCAAATATTGGATACTTTTCACACATATGTATTTACTATTAATAACCTAAAATAGATTTATTAAATTGATTATTTCTATTTGATAAAAAGTTTGTGACATCTTGATTTTGAGGAGTTTTTGGGAAATCTAAATTTAAGATTGCGTAACAATGAGGATCACCAAGAAGAGCACCTTTGAATAGTAATTTCTTTGCTTTATCAATTTTTCTATCATTTAAATATTGTTGGCCCAAATGGTGGAAAGCCATATTATCTAAATTTTTAAAATCTGGTTTACCATTATTCAATTTTATGGCCAATTTTAAATAGTGTTTTGCCTTTTTGGCATCAATTGGCTCTTCGTATAGTCCATTTTTATATATTCTACCAAGTTCTGAATAACAAAATACTAGCCCATAATTGTTTGTTAAAGGGAATAGTGAACCTTGTAAAAACAAAGATAAAATCAATGGCATTAATGACTTGTTTTGTTTTAAATTATAATGAACTTTATCAGAGAGAATTAAACCTAATAATTGATATGCCATTGAAGTATCTGTACCATTACCAATACATCTTGAAAATATTTCAATTGCTCTATCATCTTGCATTTTATTATAAGCATCCAAAGCAACGACATAAAAATGTTTTTCATACAATGTTTTAATTGGTACATATCCTAAATTAGCTTCACTTTCCAAACGTGCATTTACAGTTGGATCAATAGAGTGACACCATTCTTTAGTTAACAATTTACCACCATAATTAACTTGAATTAAATTACCCAATTCTTGAATTCTCAATGTGGCTTCTGCATCATAATTTCTCTTTCCATGATTTTCAATTGCTATTTGATGTTTATCAGCAACATGTTTTACCAATGTATCACTATACAATTTAAATTCATTTGAAGCAGGATACAAATAACAAGCAGCTAATGAATGACGTGCAGCATCTTCCAATGCATTTATTTTATATAAACATCTTGCCAATGTATAATAAATAGTTGACCACATTGGTCTGTTTATGGCTGCATATGTTGCATTCATATGTGCATGTTGTGCTAAATTCTTATTTGATGATTTATAAGCACGTTGATTATTTGTCATTTGTAAATATGTTTTTGACAAATTTGAATGTAATATACTCTTTGTGTAACTTGACAAATCGCCAATCTCCAATGCTTTATTATAAAATTGTTCAGCTTTTTCAAATTCATCCATTGTAAAACATTTGTTACCTTTATCTTTTAGTTCCATTGCTTTCTTATCATTATCTGTATTGTGTACATCTGATTGTAATGTATTTAATCTATATTCTATTTCTTCATCTAAACTATTGAAATTTGTTTTTCTTCTCTTTGTTTGTGATGTAATACTAGTTTCTAAATCTTTAAATAATTGTTTAATTCTTTCTAAATTTGATAATATCTTTGGTGTTTGAATACCTTGTAAATCTAATTGATCATTAATATCAAAAAAGAAATATGATTCAACTAAGTAAGGGTGGTAGTAAAGAGTAATAATATTAATATATGAATAATATTATTTGTACTATTATTGTGCTTTAAAGTATATACATGCAGCTTTATAAAATTCACAAATTGATTTTAAAATTTCATTTTGTGTTGATTTTGTTTCATTGTTTACTTTTATATAATTTGAATTTAATAGTATATGAGCTATAATTGGAAAATCTAATAATTCAATGGTACCATTTTCTAATAATTTTTTATTTAATTCATCAAAATCTTCAAATTTTGATATCTTATCACTAAATACTATAGATTGTGCAGATTTTGGATAATTTAATGCTAATAATCTTCCATTTTGTGAATTTGAAATAAATTCATTATTGTTCTCTGTAAACCTAAAATATTAATCAAGATGTTAGTGTATATAGAGTATGGGTATTACTAAACAATATTATAAAATGAATATCTTACCATCTATCTTTAAATATAGTTATTAACCTATCTTTAATTAATGATTCACAGATAGTTCTAATCTTATAAACATTTGTTGTGTTCATTGCGCTAAAAATATAAAAAATAAAAATATGAAAAACATTTTTTTGCAAAATAAATATTAAAAAATGTCCAACAAATATGAAAAATGTCACAAATAATCATCGTTATATAAATGATGAATTTTTTCAAACAACAATATTGTATACAAAACATAAACACAATTTTAATTAATCGATATTTGGTATATGGGAAAAAAACTATTTTTTTTAGCGTTGTGTTTATCAGTGTTGAAAAAAAAAAAAATATATTTGTTATATTGATTATAAATGCTAATATAAACATTTTTCTTTCCCCACTCTCTACAAAATAAAAAATACTATAGATCATTAAAATGAGTCATAATAATAATAGAAATGATAGTAGAATTAATTGTAACAATAATTATAACAACAAAAATATTGTAATAATTATAGCAATAGTGATAATAATAATAATAATACAATAATAGATTTAATTATAACAACAAGAGCAACAATAATAATTCAAGAAGAGTAGAACCAATTGTTAAAGCTAGACAAATAATAACAATTGTCCCCAGTGTAAGATGTCAGTTGACAATATTGTTATTATTTGTCAGTTGACATCTTACACTGGTGACAATCGCAATAACACCAACAATTTAAATAATAATAGATATAGTGATGATAGTAGTTATTCTGGCAACTACAATAATAAAAACAACTTTAGCAGTAATAACTTAAACAATAATAACAATTTAAATTGTAATACAATTTACAATGGTACCACTTCCTCTACCTATAGCTAAAGTAGTTATTCTAGCAACATAACAACAACAACAACTATAATAACAATTTCAACAATAATAACAGTAACGATTTAAATGGGAATAATAATACAAATAACAATATTAGTTTTATAGTGAAAGTAGTTATTCTAGCAACTACAACTATAATAACAATTTCAACAATAACAACTTCAACAACAATAATAATATAAACACCAATAATAGCTATAGTAGTTATACTAGTGGTGATTATAGTAATTTTGGTGGCAATGGTAATATGTATCAAGCATGCTTACCATCATCAACATTACCATCGCCATCAGCACCTCCAATTTTAATATGTTCAAATTGTTCAAAGGAATAATAATGTAAATGCAACCCCGCTGACAAGAAGTTTAACCTTAAATATTGGTTGTTTAAAATGTGGCCACCAACTTTACATACTTCAACCATTGATGAATATGATCATGATAAAAAAACAAAAGACTACAACATCAAAAAAGAGTTAATACCATCTTCACAAACAATAGATTCAAAATCATTAAATAACAACAATGATAATGATAATAATAATAGTTGTAAAAAAGAAACACCACCAACATCACCAATACAAAAAGTTGATTTACAGGAATCAATTTAATACACACCCATATATTTCAAGTAATACAATTTAGCCATATCACTATTGTTTAAATGTGGTAATATCTAGTATCGGTGGTAGTAGCACAACAACAACAACAACAACAACAACAACAACAACAACAACAACAACAACTAGAACCATCGAAAATGGTTAATACTAGTGGTAATATTTCAACGACAACAACAGAACCAACATCAGAATTACCAATTGCATCATCAAATTAAAACTAGAACCATTGAAAAACCAGTTGACGGTCAATCTATGAAATTAATTATATAAACCAAAATATCTTTTTTTATAAAAAAAATTTAAAAATCATTTCATTTTTTTTGGAACAACATGAACAATGATTTCTTATTCTTTAGATTGTGGAGAAATAAAGTTATTAATAAAGTAATATTCAGTTATTCAAGATTATATATAGAGAATAAAGAAAAAACTTTTAAAAATATACAGGAATTAAGAGAATATGGTGAAAGAGAATACATAACAAAATTGGTGTTTAAGAATGCAAAAGAAAGATGTGAACCATTTTCAATAAGTGACTTACCAGAATATGGTGTATTAAAAGAAGTTGATTTTTCATTTTATTTTACTCCAATTAAATGTTTTGATATTATACCGTATGGAGTAGAGATTATTCGTTTTAATGGTTATAACGAAGTACAATTATCAGAGTTACCAACGTCACTTCATACTATATCAAATGTTTTATTAAAGAAACCATATTCAAATAATCAAATACCCAATAATATAACATCATTATCATTTAGTAATGGATTTATTGTTCCACAGTCAATTGCATCATCATTAATACCACCGAGTGTAACTGAATTAACAAGTTGGATTGGTGAATATACAAAAGTAATACCAGTGATACCATCAACAGTTTCTAAATTACGTTTATTCATTCATAAAGGTAGTATTGAAAAAGGGTTAATACCATTTGGAGTTAAAGAATTAATTATAGGTGGATCAAATCAACAAAATACATTCAATTTATCAGTAGGTAGTTTACCAGATTCAATTACAAAATTAACAATTCATCGAAGATTTAAAATTTGTATTGAACCAAACTCTTTACCAAATAGTTTATTACATTTAAAAATACAATATAATGAATATCCTAAATCATTCAATGGTATATGTCCAAATAGTCTCACTCATTTAGTAATTAGTGGAAATAAAAAATGTGGTCCACCGCCTCCAACTATATCAGAATTACCAAATTCAATTAAATATTTAAATATAGATGATAATGAAATCACGCAATTTAATTAATCAGTAAACAAATATTAAGATCATATTAAAAAATAAAAAATATTCTTTTGTTGTAACTATCATAAACACAATAACAATAATAATTATCAATACACTAAACAATTATTTTTTAAAGTTAATTTTTGTTTTATTTTATTTTTATATTTTAATTTGTTTATTTTTAAATCGAAAATTTATGCCATCATAAATAAGAATTTGAATATTCAAATAACCATGGTTTCTTTTAGTAACTGTCAGTTTATGAATCTAAAATTTTTCCCAAAGAAGCAGGGAAATCATTTACATACTTATATGCATAATATAGCTCTGCATCTTTTTCATGATCCCCTTGGAAAAATGTTTGCTTTAGATGATTGCGCAATTTAATTAAATAAATTAAGTTATATATGTAAGAACAATTATTATTTTTTATAGTTATTTTTATTTAAAACAATTTATCATTATTATTGAAAAAATGAAAAAATAAAAAATTCACTTTTACAAAATAAATTCAAATTTGCTTCAATTTTCTGATAAAATACCAAATTTAAAATTAAAATAGGTATTGATAATTTATTTTATATATTATTATTATTATTACATTAAGATTGAATTGAATTAATTAAATTTTTAATATTTGTTACAGAACGATTAAATTGAGAATTTGGATTTGCTATGTAATCTTTAACGGAAGTTTCCATTTCTATTTCAGCTTTTTCTGAGCTATCATATAATGAAATATTATATTCTAATTCAACATCGAAACGATAAGTGAAAACATTTGGATCCAATTTATAAGCTTCCAAAAATTGCATCAACACTTGACTTGTTTGAATCATTTTGTTGTACTCTTTATACAAACAGTATAAACTTTTTGCAAAATCAAAGAAACCACCAACCATTGGTTTATGTTTAAATATTTTTGTACCAATTGTTTCTTCTTCTTGTTCTTGTTTATTCTTTAAATAATTTTCAACTTTTTCATCAGTATTTTCATTTGTACAGTAATATTGAGCAACATCAGATTTACAATAACCAGTACCAATTGAAATGAATAATAGTTTAGCACCTGGATACATTGTTGAAGATTCAATTAATGCAATTGGTAAATTACAATTATATTGGAAACCACCATCATAGTAAATTGAAGTTTGATTTTCATATAATTGAAATAATCCTGGTATGCCACTACTTGATCTAATGATATCAACAATTGAAGTTTCAGAATCATCATGTAAATGAGAAGAAGGATTTTCATAATTTGCAAATACTTTAACATTCTTTTCCAAGTTTTCTAAATCTTGTGCAATTGTAACGACAAATCCTTTTCTATCAGACATTGTTCTACCTTGAAAATTTTGTTGTAATGTTGCAATGTACTCTTTTGTACTAAATAATGTTGATTCGTTATAAATTGTATTTATGATACCCATTGGTGATGTATTGAATATCTTTTTTCCAAATTGTGAATACATTGATAATAATTCATCATTTTCAACACTATATAATTTTGAAATTGCAACTATACCACCTGTACTTGTACCGCATACTAAATCACATTTTATACCAATATCATATTCTAATATTTTTTGAATTTCTTTTAATAATAGTATAGACACAATACCACGCATACCACCACCATCTAATGATAATATAATTTTTATATCATTATTACCACAACCACCAATATTTTTTGTTTCATTTTCTATAATTATAAATTCAGATTCTTTTAAATCTTTATCTGCTTCTTTTAATACATTTTCAAATTCTTTTTCATCAACTTTAATTGAAGATATTGAACCACCAACTTCTCTATTAAATAAATAATTGAAATAACTTTTTAACCAATCCATATAAAAATAATTAAAATAAATTGTATGTTTTTTTTTTTTTGGGTATATATATAAAATTGCTATGTACTTTGTTGTTTTTTTTTAATAACAATAAAACTTTTTTTTTTTTTCTTCACCACAACAAATCAATTTAAAACTAAAAATAAATCAAAATTGTGCGTGTGTGTCAAATTTTTAAAAAAACATTTAAATTAAATTAAATTAAATTGAATAGAAATTTGGAGAATTACCCCAGGCAACAAAAAAAATAATTAATTTTTTCAACTATTTTTGTAACCACCAACACATTTCTACCGAGAAAAAAAAAACAAAAAATAATTATACAATTTATTGTTAACACATACAAATTCGTGTGCATATGACCCAGTACCTTAAATGATTTTTAATTGTTTTTAATTATTCTGTTTTTTTTTTATTATTATTATTTATTATGTATTTGGCATGTGAAACCATGGCAATTTTATTATCTTCTTCTTTTTCTTCTTCTTCTTTCATCTTCACTACTATCACTACTTGAGGAGTCACTATCACTTGAATCACTTGAAGAGTCACTACTACTATCACTATCACTATCACTTGAATCTTTTTTCTTTTTTGAATTTAATGTGGTTGTTGGAGCAATTTTTGGAGCATTTTTTAAATATTCTCTCAATTCATGAGTTAAAGCACCTAAACTAATTGAAGTAAAGAAATTGATTGAATATCTTGTATTTTTTGGATTATCTTTTGGAAATATACCAGCCAATGAATCTTGAATGGAAGGATCTTGTAAACGTTCATTTAATTTTTGAATACCTAAAAATTCTGCCATTTCTTGAAAAAGGATTTTAACGAAAATACGTGAAGCACTATTGGTTTCATCTTCATTGATATGAATGTATTTTAATGTTGACCATGGTAATGCATCTGTAAAGAATAAATGTGCATACATTTTTGCAATGTTTCTAAATCTATTGGTTTCCAAACGATGAATAACAGCGTATTGTTCTGCAAAACAACGGTCATACAATTCTCTATAGATTTTATTCAACATGCAAAATCTTTGTGAAAGGTTACCATAAAATGGTAAATAAGTTCTTTCTTGACTACAACATTGAATTAACATATTACAAACTTCATCTTCATGATCTTTAATCTTTAACTTTAATAATTTGTGTGCACATTCTTCAAAATCTTTACTTGACATAATTGCAAGATAAATGGTCTTTCTAAGATTAATTAAATTTGTATCTGTTTTATCTTCAATAACTGTATTTATAACTGTACCTGCTGTTGATGTTGGTGGTCTATATGTTGATTCTGATTCTGATCCTGAACTTTCATCACTATCGTCACTATCTGAGTCATCTTCTTTATCACCATCTTCATCATTGTCATCATCTGATGATTCATCACCAAGTATACTAATTTTAATTTCTTTATATTGTTGTTGATTTTTAATGAAATCTGGATCCAATTTGAAAAAATTTAAATTTTGTTCTGGATCGTATGCTTCTTCAATGGATAATGTATCATGAGTGATTTGATCTTCAATTTCAACAACATCCAATTCAGGAATTAATGCAGGATGAGCGGAAAATTGAGTTCTAACAGATTTGAATAATTCTTCAATTTGATATTGTGTACGTTTTTCAATTTCACCTTCATGAAGTATTGCTTTGAAACGTGAAAATATGGAATTAAAAGATTGAGGTGACATTTCTTGAATGGTTTGACCACATTCTGTAAAGAATTCAACGGCAACTTCAACGGAATCATCAGTTGGTTTATCCAATAACAATGTAATAATTTCCAATGGTACCAATATACCACAAACTTGTTGATTTACTAAATGGGCGATAAACTTTGTTGATGCAATACAAATTGGTTTATCATTTCTTCTAAATGATTTCTTAAATTGATCAATCAATCTTTTCAATAACAATTCACCATTATCAGGCATTTTAGTGTTTACAATTGCAATTAATGCTGCATAAACATTTGTAAATGGTAATGATACTTGTTGAGCCATCATAATTGATTGACAAAGTAAACCACGACCACGAATTATATTTTCACCAAATAATTCAACTGCTATATTCTTTACATTGGAATAACTAACTTTGTTTATCAAACCATTAATTGATTTCTTTAATGCATCCCATTCCATTCTTTGATATTCTGGTGATGATTTATCTTGAATTTGTTTTTGCATCATTGCTAATCTAAATGGCGGTATATAAACTCCACCTGCTCTTTCTTTTGATATTGCTTCTTGTACTTTTTCTTCAATTTTAATTGATTTTTCATTTTTTGGTTTAATTTCTTTTGGTTCTTTATGATTATTATTATTGTTATTATCTTTATCTTGGTATTTATTATCTCCGCTGCTACTTTTTCTTTCTGGTGATTTTCTTTTATTTTTTCTTCTTTTTCTTTTTCTTTCTTCTTCACTTGAATCATCACTACTACTTTCACTTGATGATGATGATGAATTATCACTACTTGAATATTTTTTACTACTTCTTTTACTATTTTTACTGCTACTTTTATTATTATCATCTGATCTTGATCTTGACCTTGATTTTATATTATTTTCTTTTTGTGGTGTTGTGGTTGTAGTTTCTTTTTCTTTATATATCTCTCTTGAACTAGATCTGTCTCTATTTCTATCACGATCATCATCTCTTTTATAACTATCTCTTGTATCTCTTGTATCTTTTGTTTCTCTTGAGTTTCTTGATTCTCTTGTATCTCTGTCTCTATCATCTCTTTTATAAGAGTCTCTTGATTCTCTTGTATCTTTTGTTTCTCTTGTATCTCTTGTATCTCTTGATTCTCTTGATTCTCTAGTATCTCTTGTATCTCTTGTATCTCTATAATTTCTTGAAAATCTACTATCATAATCAGAGTCTCTACCTTTTTCTCTTTGATCTCTTTGATCTCTGTTATCTCTGTAGTCCCTATTATTGCCACCACCACTACTACTGTTATATCCTCTTGATGATGATCTATCAGCTATAATTTCTCCGTCTTCACTTGACATTATTATATATATATATTGTACAATTAATATTTATAAATAAAAATGAAAAAATGAAATTTGGATAATAAAAATTTAAAATGAAATTTTTTTTTTTGAAGTTGTTGTAATTTCCTCAATAAAAAAAAAGTTATTATTATTTAATTATACAAAAGGAGATATTATTTTATATATGTATATGTGTATATGATACAGTGCATAGTAATAATAATTCACTTTTTTTATTATTATTATTTTTATTTTATTTTTTTATTGAGAAATTATATTTTTTTTCATACTCGTTTTTTTTTTTTTTAATTTTTTTTATTTTTATTTTCGTAACAAATACATATTTATATTTATTAAATAATGGAAACAGAAATCACAAATGATGTACCAAATACAACAGATACACCAATGACAAATGTTGAATTAAAAGTTGAACCAACAGCAGGAAAAACAACAAAAAAAAATAATTTAAAACCATTTACTATTCCAGCAGATAATGAAGAACAAACAACATTTTTTAAAAAGGTAAATTATGGTGAACCAAATTCAATGGAATATAGAAATTTAATTTATAGAATTGGATTGGGTATTGAAAAACTCGAAAAGTTACATATTCCAACAATCTCTTTACTTTATTCAATTGGTGTTTGTCCAAAATGTATTTATAGATTCCTCAATATTAAAGATATTCCACTCTATCAAGAATCATATGAAATTTCATTACACACCATTATGTATTTAATGTTAAAACTTAAAAAAGAAACTAAAGAAGCAGCAATCAAAGAAGAAGCAGTAGAATCAACAACAGAGACACCAGTAACAACCTCAACCACCACAACAACTACTACTACACCAATTTCATCAGCACAAAAACAATATTTACAAATAACATCAATTTATGATCCAAATTTATCAAATTTTAAAAAATTTGTATGTAGTTGTTGTTTAGGAATTTTACAAGATACAAGTAATAAAGAATTATTTTTAGATGCATTCATTGAAAAGATGGGATCAAGTGGACATGAATTTAAAAATTATTCATTAGCGTTGGTATTACCAAATTCAATTATCGTTAGACAACAATCGATTGCATATTATCTTGAGGATGAATTTCCAGCGATATATGGTGTAAAAGATTTCGATTGGGAATTAGTAGATGTTAAAGAAGGTGTAAAATGGCAATTAGGTCCAATTATTGGTCGTTGTTTATCAATTGTGTTTATGCCAAGTAGTGATTTCCGTGCAAATTTAGAATATATACATCAAGAATCTGAAGGTGAATCACAATTTCTTCTTGATCTTGAAGTTGAAAGAAAGAAAAACAAGAGACAAAGAATTGGTACTAAACGTTCAAAATTACCAGACAATAATTCACTTGGTCATATATTGGATTTATTAGAGTGTACAAGTAAACAAGATTTCAAATTACATGGTAATGTTCCACCATTGACACCAGTATCAAAGTACACTTATAATTTAACATTTTCACATCAAGCTATTTATCTCGCTGGTAAATATAATAAATACGTTAGAGATCTATCACAAACACCATGGCAATATTCAGATTCATCAATTCAAGATTTAGTTTGTAAAGATATTAAAGATTTATTCAAAGCTGATGCAATTATATTTACAACAAGTGGTAGAGAAGATACAGATGTTAGAATGTTGAATCAAGGTAGACCATTTTATATAGAAATTACCAATCCTCATAGAATTCATTTTACAAACAGTGATTTCGAAGCAATGGAACATTCAATCAATAGTAGTACTGCTAAAATTGAAGTTAGAAATTTACAATTGGTTACAAAGAAACAAACTGGTATCATTAAAGATTCAGGTGGTACTAAACAAAAGAATTATCGTTGTGTTATTTGGACAAACAAAGTACTGTTACCATCAGATTTAGATACTCTCAATAATATGGGTGAAATTGATCTTAAACAAATTACACCAATTAGAGTATTACATCGTCGTTCTCTTATGACTCGTGATAAAAAGATTTCAAAATTGATTGCCACATTCATCAGCCCACATTTCTTTATGTTGGATATTATCAATGCTCAAGCTGGTACATACATTAAAGAATTTGTTCATGGTGATCTTGGTAGAACAACTCCAAACATTGGTCAAATTTTAGGTGATTGTGAAGCTGATATTCTTCAATTAGATGTATTAAATGTAGATTTAGATTTTCCTGCTAAAAGACCAATATCAACAACCAATAATAATAATAAAACTACTACAACAACAACTACTACCGCAAAGTAGAAACATCAACAACAGAACAATTATAATAATATAGACAGTGGTACAATATTATTATTATTAGAAACAAAAAAAATACAGTAATATTGTTATTATTACTTTTTATTTTTTTAGAAAATTAAAAAACAATTCATACACCCACCATTTAAAAAAAAATATAAAAATTAAAAATCTTTTTTTTTATGTTACTATAAAATATTTACGTACTATATATCGTATTTTTACAAGTGTGAGGTGTGGTTATTTTAGGTAATTTTTTATTTATATTTTTTTATTTTATATAGTAAAAAATATTATTCAAATAAAAGTTGAACACCAACTTTTAATATTATAATAATAAAAACTTTTTATCTGAAGATGTCATCATTAATCATATGTATACATACTTATGAGATAGTTAACCGCAACATGTATTATTTTGTAAAATTAATACTTTTTTCAGTATTTATAATAAATATCCATATTTATCATAATAAAAGTTAAAAAATTAATAATAAAAATTTAATTTTACAAAATAAAAAAAAAAACATGAATAAAAGGAAATGATATTTTTTTTTTATTCATTATCAAAAAAACAAAAACAAATAAAAATAAATAAAATTAAAATATAAATAACATTTATAAATTCAAGTATATTACTCAAAATGATTATCAATACACCAGTTTCACAAGATGAATATATTAAATTAATTGAAGAATATATTAATAGTGATTCAAATAAATTAAAAAACAATAATAATAATTTAATTAAACAATCTTTAATAAGTAATAATAATACAAATGAAATTATAAATAAATTGAAACAATTTCCAAAATCAAAATGTTTATTAAATTTATCAACACAAGAATGGGATTTATTAATTTCAGAAATTATTAAAATTAATCCATCTTTAAAAAATAATAATAATAATTGTTGTAATTTTGGTTTTAATGTAATTATCCTTAATAATAATTAAAATAATTATAGTTTTTAAAGAAATGTATACTAATATTTAATTTATTAAAATAGTTATTATGGGGTAAATTATTTATTTCAAAAAAACAATATATTAAAAGAGAAGAATTTTTAAATCAATTTATATCATTGTATACTGATATAGAACTGTTATTGGGTGATGGTAAATTATTGGAAGATGCTGGATCAATTGAGTCATTAAAACAACAATTATCAAATATTCATAATCGTGGTAATCATTTTAATGATTTATTAATGGTTTATAGTAATAAAGAAAACAATTCAAATGGTTTAATATCAAATTTACTCAAAGAAGAACATAAAGTTAATCCATTGGATAAATATTACTTGTTAAGTGATGAACAATTAAAAACTACAATTTCAAATCAATTTCAATCATTTAAAACATTATTAGAAGAAACCATTGAATTTTTATCATTGAAAATGTATTGTTCAGTATTTGGTAATTTGTTATCGGTTACAATGTTAATTTATTCAACATTGTTAAGAGATTGCATAAATTATCAATATTATTTCAGTATTAAAAATCAAGATAGTGAAACATCATTAAAAATGGTATTACATAATGAAATAATGAAATTCCATAATTCATTGGGTAACAGTTGTAATAAATTTTGTTTATCCGCCATTAGACCGGCCACTACAATTATTCCATGGATGAATTTACCATTTAATGGCCAAGTATTGTATGGTAGAATAAATGAATTAGATTTAATTCAATATCCAAATTCAGTTGAAAGATTAAATGATGATTATGGTAATGGTATTGTTAATTGTGATGTCAATGGTAAACAATTGACAACATTTAAAGTATCACCGCATTATTTCAATTTAAAACATTCAACTGGTCATACTGATAATGTTAGTGGATTCAATTCAATTATGGAAACATTTATATCAAGTGGTGATTTCATTAATTTTAATATAATTAAAAATGGTGGTAACGATTTCATTAATGGGTATACAATTAAACTTCATTTATCAACAATGTATCAAGGTGATTCTTATTTCAAAGTTCAAATTGGTGATTCTGATACAATTCATACTATCAACACACTCACTGATTTAACTTCAAATGAATTGACTAGTTTCCAAGTTTTAAATTTCAAAATGCTTTACAATATTAATCTTGCTCATGGTACAATTATATTTTCATCCTCTGATTCAAATAGTAACTTTAAATTAAACCAAAAACTATTAAATTTTAAAATATTTAATGTATCAAATATTGTTTTAAATTCAATTGATATTACATTAGAATAAATAAAAAATAAATTAAAAAAAAAAAAAAAAACGAGATGAATTTTGTTTTTTTGTGTTTAATTTTTCTTTTAATCTTTCTTTAATAATTGTTCTTGTTATCATTTTAATTTTAAAATATTTAACATGGCTGATTTTATTATTATCTATAATTCCCATTTTTAATATTTATTAGATATATTATTAATTTAAAACACAATGAACTATAAAAATAGATACGAGATCAAGAATTAGTGGATGCAGGTAACTTGGCAGCATTTACAACATTAATGTTATTTGATATTCTTATTACATCAAGATATAGAAAAGTAAATGCAGTTGGTCAAAATGAAATTATATCAAAAATACAAGAAACCAATAGATATTTTGAAATGTATAGTCAACAAGGATGTTCAGATGAATTATATGAAGAATATAAATCAAAATTTGTATCATTGGTAGCACAATTGGATAAATCTAGAAAACCAATTGTAAAGAGTTCAATTAGTTCAATGAAAAAGATGGTGATAGTGGTGCAACTAATAAAGCCAATGAAAAATTAGCAAATGAAATTAAAGATAAAGCAAATAGACAATATTCAAACAAGAATTATAAAGAAGCAAGATCACTTTATGAAAGTGCAATGGATTTAGAAGGTATTTCAGATTTTACAATGAGTACATTATATTTAAATACAACTGCAGCATATTGGGAAGAATCGTTATCGTTAAGTCAAGATCCAACCATTACATTACCAGATAATGAAGATTATCATAAATTACAACAAGGTAAAGCACATGCATTTCATGCACTTTGTTTAAGACCTGCATACTCTAAAGGGTATCTTAGACTTGCAAGAATTCATTCTAAAATTTCAACTTATCAATATGCAATTGAATTAATGAACTCTGCATTGATAATTGAACCAGATTGTAAAGAATTTATAACGTTTAGAAAAGAATTGGAAATTAAACTTCAAGAAAGATCAGAAACAACTAAAAATGAAATACATGGTACTTTAGGTGGTATGGGTATTGATCCATCATTCTTTTCAAAAATGATGGGATTATCATTGACAACACCAAGAAATTTTGAAAAGGAAGCAATTGATAAATTGACATCTATTGGGCTGTCAGGTAAATTTGGTGGTAAAACAGTTACAGATGAATATATTGAACAACATTTACCAAATGATAAAACATTGAAACAACTTGCCAAAGATAACTCGCTACCAGATAGATTACCAATTGATTAGAGATTACATCTTTATTCAACATCTAAACTATCAGTTGATGTATCCATTAGTAAAGATTGTTTATCAAGATTAATTGAAAGTGATACAGCTTGCTCAACTGTATACTTTTCGTATGTGACGTTTAGTAATTCAAATGAATTGGGTGGTTTATTTAGTAAGCTTGATAATGATCTTTGTTTAGCATTATTGTTGAAAGCATCACATTTACCAATTCAATTTAAACCATCATCAATACCAACTGCATCAGCAAAAACATCTGGTAATATTACATTAAATGATTTATGTGATAATGGATTTACAATTGCAGCAATTACAGAACTTGGTAATGTTTATCGTCATGGAAAGTATGGTCAAGATATTGATTTTGAAAGAGCAAAATATTATTATGAATTGGCAATTAAACATATTAGAGCAAATTCAAGTATGTTTGAAGAAATTATTACACTTTGTAATGTTGTATTCTTTAATCTTGGTCATATGTATTTAAATGGTGGAACTCATAATAATGTTGTAACAGGTAACCATGTACCAGATGTAAATAAATGTAAAGAGTTATGGATTTAAGGTGCTTCACAAGCTCATAGTGAACCAACCTGTTACAATTATTTAAAACAAGAATTTGGTAATGATCCACAGTTGAATAAATTTTTAAGGGAATGTGAAACAAAACAAAAAGAAAATGAAAAAGAAAACACTAGAATTGATGATAATGATTATTTCAATTCTGAATTTAATTCAATGTTTGCAATTGATTTTCCATTGGTTATAGATTTGGCTGATAAAGGTTCAGAATGGTGTAAACAAATTTATTCAACTCATTTAATAAATTGTATGATGTATACAACGAAAAAAGTGAATTGGAACGCGAATCCATTTCATTGGCCGAAAAATTAGAAATTATTAAACCATTGGCCAGTGCATATAAAGATTACGAATCATTTGCATTTGTTAAATTGTTAAAAAGATTAGATGGTACAAAAGAATTGGTAAATCAATTATTTAAAGAATCACCAACAAATACAGATATTAGAATTTGTTGGATTGGTTTAAATCGTTTTGATCATGTTTCTAAAAATGAAAGAATAGAATTTACAAATGATTCAATTAAATTATTGACTACTAAATTAAAGAATAATACCACTACAAGTACTGCTCAAGATAATAAGGATTTAATTGTATTACGTTATTATCATTGTGTATTTCAAATGTATAAAGGTCAATTTGTTGATTCATTAAAATCTGCTGCTAAATATTATGGTGATAAATTAAATGGTCAAAAAGATAAAGATATTTTCATTTATATGATGTTATCTGCAATTCGTTTCATTGATCCAACAACATTAATGGAAACACCAGGTTTTGAAAATATTTTACGTGCTTGTATAGATGGTTCAATGAATACAAAATTACCAAAAGATGATCCACTCAGAGCTGAACTATGTTACAATATGTCTTTATTATCTTCAAAAATTGGTGTACCAAAAGATAAAACAATGGAATTTTATAGAAATGCTGAATCAATTCACAAGAAAATACCTCAAATTATAAAAGTAAATCATAAACTTGATAAATGTCAACAAGCTATAAAACAAAAATTAAATATTCGTAATTAATCAAATTAAATAATAAATTTTATTACCAATTAATTGCTTATACTCTATTATTTGTAAATTGGCATTTACCTTTTAATTGACATTGGTCTCTTAATATTGCACCATGTCTAATAATATTGAAATAATCTTCATGAGTAACTGGGAATGTACCTTCATTGGCAAATCCATCATTTAAAGTTGATTGAACTACAATCAATGTTGATTTTTCATCACATGATTCTGATCCAAATAAATCTAAACAAACTTGTTTTGAAACACCAATAGTTGGTTTTGAGGTAATTAATGGTGATGATGATGATTTGTTTGAATCAATTGTTGTAACTTTAATACATTTACCATATATTGTAAATGCACCACCATTACCACCTTTATATACTTTTTTTCCTTTTCTTTTTAATGATGCTCCATCGTCATCATCTACATCATCATCACCACCATCTCCACTAGACATCGATCCCATAATTGATGACATATCAGATGATACTTCACCTGTAATTGAAGAAACTGATAAACCTACATCTGCTGTTGCAGAAGCGTACATACTGCTAGACATTAATGAACTAACTACACTTTTACCACTTGATCCACTTGAACCGCTTGTTCCTGAACTTCCACTACCACTTCCACTTGCTTTTACAATATCAACATCTGAATATTTAGAACCAACATCACAAATTGTAATTATTGAGCCACATCCAAAATGATCAGAAGTTGCAAATAAATTATCCATTTTTAAACAATCATATCCACATGATGTTTTTTTGTCACTATTACATTCAATTGATTTTAAATGATATTCATTATTTAATGGTGATGAACAACAAGTCTATAAATATATGTGTTTATTTAGTTCGTAAGTATTTATTTAATATAATTTATAATATTTATTTATATCACATTACTTTTTTGTCAGCACATAATTGTTTACAATGTTCTGCATTTACAAATGCTGAAACAAATATTAAAACTAATAATGTTAATATTAATCTCATTGTGTTTTTTCTGTAAAATAATAATAAATTTAAAAATAAGTTTTTGGTGATGGTTTTTAAAATAAACCAGGCTTTTTAAAATATCTAAAAATATTCTAGTTTTTTTTATATTTTTTATTGTACAATGGGTTGGAAATTATTGATATTTTTTTTATGAAAAAACAGTCAATTGGGTGGAATTGGTATCCCAAAAAATCTTTTATTAACATAATGATGCTAATATCTTGTTAGTTCACTGGTTGCTCAAGCTTAAAAAGTTATTTGTTGTTTTGTGATTTTAAAATAAATAATAAATTTTATTATTTAATTAATAGTATTGTACAATAGTTTTTGGTGTGTTTTATACTCTATTACTAGTAAATTGACATTTACCTTTTAATTTACATTGATCTCTTAAAATTTGACCATGTTTAATAATATTGAAATAATCTTCATGAGTAACTGGGAATGTACCTTCATTGGCAAATCCATCATTTCTAGTTGATTGAACTACAACCATTGTTTGATCATTACATGATTCTGAATCAAATAAATCTAAACAAACTTGTTTTGAAACACCAATAGTTGGTTTGGTGGTAGTACCAACAGTGAATAATGGTGATTCATTTGAATCAATTGTTTTAACTTTAATACATTTACCATAAATTGCTGATGCACGGCCATGACCACCTCTGTATGCTTTTTTACCTGCTCTTCTTTTTAATGATGAATCATCATCGTCATCATCTCCATCATCTCCATCACCATCACCACTTGACATTGATCCCATGATTGACGATACATCTGATGATAATGAATCTGAAATCGATGTGACTGCTAAACCTACATCTCCTGATGATGCCACAAATGTAGTGGTAGCTGCTGCTACTGAAGTTGACAAACTATGACCAGTAAGAGTACTACTGGTTGTTGCCGGACTACCACCACTATCATTACCACTATTATTACTTCCACTACCCCCTGAATTTGATGAAGTTGATGAACCACTATCGTTTGATGAAGTTGATGAGCCACTTCCTGAATTAGAAGAGGTTGATGAAGTTGATCCACTACCAGAGTTTGATGAAGTAGATGATCCTGATGAACCACTAGTACCACTTGAACCTGATGATGCTCCACCATTTGATGATGTACCTGAACCTGATGATGTAGCACCACTTGATACAGCTGCAGAACCGCTTGTTGATGAACCTGAACCAGTACCTGATGATGCTCCACCATTTGATGATGTACCTGAACCTGATGATGTACCACCACTTGATGCAGCTGCAGAACCACTTGTAGCACCACCACTTCCACCACTTGTTCCTGAACCACTTCCACTACCACTTGCTTTTACAATATCAACATCTGAATATTTAGAACCAACATTACAAATTGTAATTATTGAGCCACATCCAAAATGATCAGAAGTTGCAAATAAATTATTATCAATTTTTGAACAATCATATCCACATGATGTTTTTTTATCACTATTACATTCAATTGATTTTAAATGATATTCATTATTTAATGGTACTGAACAACAAGTCTGTAAATATATGTGTGTTAATAAGTATTTATTTGTTGGATGTGTATAATGTATTTTATATTGTCAAATTACTTTTTTATCGGCACATAATTGTTTACAATGTTCTGCATTTACAAATGCTGAAACAAATATTAAAACTAATAATGTTAATATTAGTCTCATTGTGTTTTTTTATAAAATATTAATAATAAAATAGAAATTTTAAAAATAAGTTTTTAATATAAACCAGGCTATAAAACTATTTTTAAAAATATCTTGAGTTTTTTTTATAATAATTGATATTTTTATTATTATCACATGCCTTTCAATTGAATTGGGTGAAATTGGTATCCCAATAAATCTACATTATCATAATGATGCAAAATATCCATAATTAATTTCCTGGTTGTTAGATCTATTTTACAAAATTTGAAATTTAAAAAGATAAAGAAAGTAATAATCATTTAAAACAATAATTTATACTTTTTTTCAATTTTTAAAGATAAACAATCAATATGTGGTACCACAAAATACAACTATTTATCATTTTAAATAATTAATTAAATTTTCTCATAAAATTTTTATTTAAAAATGTTTTTTTTTATTGTTTTTGTTTTTTATGTATATAAATTTAATTTTTCCTTATGTCAACATAAAGATTTACCAAAAATGCAATGGCACACCAGATTTTATGATGGATGTCCAATAAATGAGTTGACTCAAGTTTATTCTTTGCCCTAAATGTATTCGATGTTATTGAATATTTTTTGATATGAGCGAACACATTTTCGATTATGATTCTTATTGATTTAAATCTTCCATCTGTTTCTTTTTCATCTCTGATATAAATATCAGGTTCAAAATTATGATATTTATCATCTCCTGCTTCCTGCTTCATCATCTTATTCGTCAAAATCCGATTCTCCAATTGGTTTTAAAGATAAGGAAGAAGAATTTACATTTTTTTTTAAAAATAATTTCATTTTCTTCTTTCTACATTTTTTTCAAAAAATATTATCATAAAAAATTAAAATAATTTTGACAAAAAAATCTCTCTCCCACAACTAACTATATTAAAGTGAAATTGGTTGCTAATAAACTCAATTTAGTAAATTTTAATTTAAGGCCACCTTACAGCAGCCCAGCTATTCGAGAGTGTAATTCGGTAACACATTGACGAAGTCTCCAAAACTAAGTCCTTCAAGTTCGATTCTTGTCTTGATTACTATACCATTCGTGGCCTGTCATTATCTTTTTTTTTATTGTTTCAAATATGATCTATTATATATCATCGACATATGACTTTCTTTTAGGCACCATATAGATATATCTCAAAGAAGGAGTTTAATAACTGTTACATGCTTTTAGAGTAAAAACTTTTTTTAATTAGAATCTCCTATTTCAATTGTATTTTATTTGAATATTAGATGGGTTTATCTACATTTTTAAATAGCAATACATGTTGAAATAAAGAAATAAAAATTTCTATGCCCTTCGAAAAAAACTCTCGAATTAATTTTTTTTAGTTACTTGAAAAACACATTTGTATTGTAAATATATATTTAGCATTGCTGTCAAAATAAATGAATAAATAAATAAATAAACAATAACACCAACTTGCAAGTTCACATTTCAAAAAACAGACAATCTGTTTTCAAGAAAATATCTAAAGATACAGTATCAAACTTGTTTAAACGCACCAATTAAATAAATATAAACCATTAATTACAATAATAACTTCATAAACATCTTTCCATAAAAATTTTACCCCACCAAGAATATATAACCAAAAAAAACAGACAAATCTGCCAAAAAAATATCTGTCATACTTGTAAATTTCATTTTTCCACCAAATAATATTATTCGAGGAAATCTGCTGCACCAACCAGAAACTTCTTCAAAACATCTGTTCAATTTCTTTAAAGCATATTTTTCTTTTTTTCATTTTATAAAATATATCCAACACAACATGTCTGATCAACAACAGCAACAAGATCCACTACCACCCATAATTCCATCTACACCACTTAAAGAATATCTTTTGAGAGAGGTAATATATTTTTATTTTTATTTTTAAATTAAATTAAATAAAATACAACATCTTTGCATCATTATACTAATTTAATTAAATTAAAAAGGCAATTGATAAATCACAAAAGGTATTAACAGATGTAGAAAATAATATAAAGAATGAAGAGTATGGAAAAATTGAAGATACTCGCACAAATGCTGTAATGTTACATTCAAATTTAGTAAAATTAAAAGAAATATTTGATAATGAAGTAATGTATACATATTACCATTATTATTTTATATATCAAATATAATATTAATAAATTTATTATTCTTTTTTTTTTTGTATTATCTCTTTAGGCACTAAATAAAAATACAACACCAATACCAACTACACCACCACCAACTACTACCACAACAACTACAACAACTACTACAACAACACCAGATTCAAGAAATAAGTCATCATCACCTATTCATTCAGATAGAATTAATATAGATGATTATGATGACTATGATCTTGATGATCAAATTAGAAATAATGATGATGACGATGAAGATGAAGATGAAGAGGAAGAAGAAACAACAACTACAAGCAGTAGTACTAGCAGTAGTAGTACAAGTAGCAGTAGTCCAAGTGAAGAGGAACAACCTAAACCAAAGAGAGGTAGACCACCAAAACAAAAACCTGAAAAATGCTCAAAGTGCGGAAAGCGTGAAACACCTGAATGGAGAAAAGGAAAAGATAAATCTGGTAAAAAAATTGATTTATGTAATGTAATGTATCATAATATAATACCTTGTTAATAAATTTATATTAATTTTATTATTCTCTTTTTCTATAGGCCTGTGGTCTAAAATATTTGAATAAAATGAGAAAAGGTAATTATATTTATGCTTTACAAGAAAACAACAATACACATTACTAACTCTTATTTTAATTTTAGAAAAAGAACAAAAAGCAAAACATTCATTAGATAAAGTTTTAAATCCTCCTGCTTCCACTAGTAATAGTGACAGTAATAATAACAATAACAACAATAACAACAATAATAACAATAAAAATAATAACAATAATTAATTATTAAGCTAATTATAATAACAAATATAATATTTATTTATAGCAATAATAATAATAATAATAATAATAATAATAATAATAATAATAATAATAATAATAATAATAATAATAATAAATTTTAATTAATTATTTAAATGCAGAAAAACCAGTTATTTCTCTACCAGCAATTAAAGTATTAATATCATAAGTACCTTCAAATGTATAAATTCCTTCCATATCTAAGAAATTTCTTCCAATTTCATTTAATAATATACCATTACCACCATATAATTCACGAGCTAATGATACAACTTCACGTGCTTTCGATGTTGTAAATGCTTTTAATAATCCTACTTGACCTGCTGTTAATTTTGATTTATCATAAAGTGTTGACACTCTATGACACATTAATGAAATTGATTGAATTGCAGAACACATTTTAACAAGACGTTCTTGAACCAATTGAAATTGAGCCAATGGTTGACCAAATTGGTTACGAGTCTTTACATATTCTAAACATTTTTCATATGCATTACTTGCTACACCCAATGCAATCCAACCAACAACAATACGTGTTAAAAATAAACATTTACCAGGTCCGCTATTAAAATCTTTTGCACCTGGTAATCTATCACATTCATCAACCACACAATCATTTAAGAATATATGACCATTTTGTACTGATCTAAATGCAAATTTCTTTTGAATTGTATTTACACGTAATTGACCAACAGTGTTTTCACCTCTATATTTTTCAACATCAATTATAAAACCATGAATTTTACCTGTATCTTTATTTCTAGCCCAAACAATGATAACATCAGCCATTGGTGCATTACCAATCCAAATCTTTTCACCATTTAATAACCATTTACCATTCGCCAATTTCTTTGCAGTACATTGTAATCCAGCTGCATCTGAACCAGCATTTGGTTCAGTTAATGCAAATGCACCAATCTTTTCCAATGATATCATTTGTGGTAAATATTTCAGTTTCTGTTCTTCTGAACCACTATAGTAAATTGGTAACATTGATATGTTTAATAGTATACAAAAAAATGTTGCTATATCTGCACTTGATTTTGCTATTTCCATTGAAATCAAACCTAATTTGATTGATGTTAATTCAGGACCATCATATCCTTTTATATTTGCACCTGCCCAATTCATTTGTTTTAATTTACTTATAATTGGTATTGGAAATTCTGCTCTTTCATAATATTCATTAATCTGTATCAAATGAATATGGTTATTATTAATATATTGCTGTTGTTGGTATATATACATAATAACAATTTCATTTCATACATTTAATATATTTATTTGTTCATTTGCAAATTTTTGAGCTTTTTCTCTAATTGCTCTTTCATCATCACTTAATAAATCATTAAATTCATAAAAGTCAATTGCAGTTTTAGGTTTTTGTTGTTTAATTTCTGCTGATACTAAATGATCTGATATTATTTGTATTCTTTCCATTGCTGTTGAGTTTTAATGCAGATACAAATAATAAAATTTTTTAAAAATTTTAAAAAAAAATCAAAAAAAAAAGATATTTTCTATAAATTTTATTTATAAAAATCGTAATTCAACCAGAAATGTGATATTTATATAAAATTTCACTATTGGCACATTTAAATATTTAGCAATTATAATACACATATAAAATTTAATATTAAAGTTATATAAAAAAAATAGTATTTTCATTGAAATTTCTATACATATATTATTCTTTTTTTTATTATTATAATACAAATAAAATTTAATTATTTCTTCAAAGTGTTAAAAAAGAGTAACCAGTGACGTTACTTTTGTAATAGCAAAAATAGCTGATTTCATTAAAAACTGAAATTAAAAAAAAAGAAAAACTAAAAATTTCATTTTTTTTTTAAAAAACACAAAATGAGTAACAATGAAAAAATAACAACTACAACTACAACAACAACAGCAGCAATACCACCAACAATACCAATAACAACAGCAATACCAACTACTATGCATAGTAGCACAAGTAAAAAGAAACAAGTACCAACACCAAATGTAGAACTAATTGAAAAGTTAGCAGCAACACCAATACCTATATCATTACCACCAACTTCATATAAACCTGAAGCAAAGTTTGAAAAATATATAAATCAATTAGTAGGAAAATGTATTATGTCTGCAGCTATAATGAATAAAATAAAGACTCCTAAATTAAAGAATATGTTGTATGTACCATCACCATAATCATTTGATTATAACAACAACAATAGCAGTGTACTAATATCACTATATTCACATAGAATATATCAAAGAGGTGTATTAATTAAAATGAATGAAACAATACAAATTATAGATGGTGTAAATAGAGGTGCATTACACCAAGATTCAATAAGTATATCAAGTCAAAAATGTATGTTATCCATTATAAATATTAAAGTTATTGCATTTAGTATATAATGTAATGATACTAATAATTATAATGGTTAACAAACAGATATTATAACAACAATTAAACCAAGAAGTTACTATGGTGTAAATACAAATTTAACAGTAGGTGGTGGAATTATAGTTGTTTCATTAGAGAAATGTATTTTAGTTGCATTATATCCTTCATCAGTTTTACCAAACGAAGCAATTGTATATGTTGAAAATTATGTCATAAATACAATATTATAAAAGGAAAAAAGAAGAAAGATAATAAAGAAAAAAGACAAAGCAATTGTATATATTATATTTATAAAGAAAGAAAAAAAAAAAAAAGATATCTTCCTCCCACTATGTTTATTAATTTAGAATGAAAGGATGGATAGTATGTATATATGATAATTATAGTTGTTTTTGTTGTTGTTATTGTTGATATTAATCATCTTTATCAGAAAGTAATCTTTTTTCAAAACTTTTGGATAATTCATGATTTTGTTCAATTGTAAATAAATTCTTTGCAAATATTGATTGTGTTGGTTGAATATGTTGTGGTGATGAACTATTATTTCTTGCTTGATTAATGTTGTTATTCTTATTTTTTTTACCATTACTACTATTTGAAAAAAATAATTTATTTGGTATCCAAATCATTATCCAAATGATACAAATTAAAAATAAAATTGTTTTATATGACATTGATGAAACAAAAACATCCAATACTTCTGATAAAATCTCTGCTAATATTTTTGATCTGTACATCCAAATTTTCATTATTATATAAATACATATACGCAATATACTAATAAAATAAGAATACATACTTTGGTAAAGTAGTTGGGTCTTTTGCCATACATAATTCCCATTCAGTACAAGTTTGTTCCATTGCAGGTATTCTTGTAGTTGGTAAACATTTATTATCACTGTATAATTTTGTACACTTTTCAACTTGTTTTGATAATTCTGCTGAATATTGATTATATTTGAAATTTACATCATGTAATATACTATTGAATATAATGTAAATTCCAAAAAACAATAAACAAACCAATATGAATCTAACTATAAAATATAAATAACCTTCTAATATTTCAGGTATTTTTGATGTTGTTGATGTATGTTGTAATTGTTGATGTTGCTGATGATGTTGTTGTAAATAATTATTATGATGATTACCATATAATATAGAAGGAGATAACATATTTGATTTTGAATAACGTTGAAAAAATGGTTTCTTTGTTGCTATTGTAGTGATTGCTTGTTGATGAGTTGGATGATGTCCAATTATGCTTGCAGTAGGGCCACTTTTTTTAACTTTATAATGATGGTCCTCACTACCACTACTATTTATTGATACTTTATTTAAATCTATTTGACTACTATCTTCTTCTTCTATTTTATTTACAGGTTGTTGTGGTTGTTGTGGTTGTTGTGTTTGTGATTGTTGTGGTTTAACATCTTTTATAATTTCATCTACTGACATTAATTCACTTGTATCTTTATTATTGTTATTGTTGTTATTGTTGTTTTCTATATTTAATTTAAATGAAGAAGGAGCTAATTTTGGAGGTATATATAATTTATGATCATTATCCCATTCCATATCAAAATCTAACGGTTCATTTTGTCGATTATGTATTGACTGTTGTTGTCTCCTTTTAAAGAATACACTATGATCTGATAATTCAATCTTTTTATTACTACTTGAATTTATTTCCATTGTCGAAGCAATATCGTTTAAAAAAAATAAAAAAAAAATGTAAAAAAATTTAAAAAAATGAATTTTCAACAAATAAAAAATAAATAAATTTTAAAATGATCTGATAAAGTGAGAATATTACTTAAATAGTAGATATAAACATACATATACGTATATGTATTATTTTAAATATTTTATTATTTTAAAAACCTATAAACAGTGTTAATCATTACCATAGTTCCCAAGATGGCTCTTCATCTTACTAGTAGTGAAGAAGATACTCTTCGTAGTCGTAAGCGTGCTAAAGTATTCTCAAAGCAAAGTTTCCAATTAAAAACGATCATCCTGTATTTTCATTCAACGAAAGTGATACCAAACAAGCAATTGTTTGTAAAGTTGAATACGAAAAAGGAAGAAAGATAAGAAAGAGCAAAAGAAGTTAAAAAACAAAACAGAAAGAAAAACTGCCAATGCCAAATCAAAACCAAAATCAAAAGAAACTAAACAACACATCCACTATATTGTAAACAAAAAATAAATGTGTATTAATGTGTCCACAACACCAACAACAACAACAATAACTAAAGTCTTCTTTTTTATTTTTTTTTTTGTTTATTTTTATACACATACCATCTTTTTTATTTATTTGTTTTATATTTTATTTTGTTTTTGTTTTTTTTTTTGAGATTTGTTTGTTTATTTTCTAACTTCTTTTAAAGTTTGATCAAATCTTTCCAAAAATTGATTGATATGAGATGGTTGACAAACAAGCATTGGACGGAAACGAATTGAACGATCACCACAACCACCCATTTCAACACCTTTCATACGAATTGAAGCAACTACGGCATCTCTATCAGCTGGAGTTGGAAGATCAATAGCAAGGAAAGTACCTTCACCTCTAATATTGTGAATAAAACCTGGATAACGTGAAGAAACTTCGAATAAACCAGTTTTCAAGTAGTTACCAGTGATAACAACATTTTCTAAAAGATGATTCTTTTTCATTTGTTCAATAACAACTTCCAATTCCAATGCACGTAATGGATCACCCATCCAAGTATTGAAATTACGGTATGATTCAGATGGACGATACTCTAAATTATGATAGAAACCAGCTGCTTGCATTTTCTTTGAGAAAGTAACAATATCTGGTGGTGAAGTTAAATTCCAATGATCGTGAGCCCAGAATTTACCAGTTGCACCCATACCAGTTTGAACTTCATCAACAATCATAGAGACACCATATTTCTTTGTGATATCACGTAATCCTTGGAAAAAGTATGGAGTAGCATGATTATCACCACCTTCAGCTTGAATTGGTTCAATGATTAAACCAGCAACTGGAATATGCCAATTTTTAATTAATTGTTCAACTTGATGTAAACATCTATTTTCAATTTCTCTGTTTTCTTCGACATGTTCATTCAATGGATATTTGAGATCTGGGAAATCTGCAGCTGGCCAATCAAATGCTGGTACATCAAGTTTATGAATTGCTTTTGAACGAGTTGTTGAAAGTGTACCAAAAGTACGACCATGGAAACCTCTTTTAAATGAAAGAATTGATAAGGATGGTGATCCTGGTGCTTCATTTTTCATACATGATGATAATTCTTCTGGTGTAAATGGTTTACCACCACGTTTAATATGTTGATAATGCATAAATACTGCTTTGTATGCACATTCATTTGCACATGATCCACACATTGCTGTGAATACTTGATTCAATCCTTTTGGTGATACTTGCATAAATGAATTTTCAATTAATTCTGGCCAATCTTTTGGTGGTAAAACTCCCAATGATGGACGATTGATAATTGCACTAATCCATTTATCAGATTTTGCTGCTTTAATTAATTCTGGATTATTATATCCAATTGGAATTGATGCAATTTGACAATACAAATCTAATAAAATATTACCATCAACATCTGCAATATAATTACCTCTTGAGTTGCTATATGATAATAAATTAATAAAAGTATTAGTTTATCATAATAACTACTACTTTATCATTTTAACATACGCATAATCAGCAAAGAAATGAGCAGCTCTTGGGTCTTGAAGTTTATTTAATTTTGCACTTAATTCTTTTGATTGTGGACCTGGAATTGCACTAGTTTTAATAACTGGTGATTTATATTCACCTGGGAAATCTGGTGTTGGTGTAGTTGGAATTGATTGTTTTGAAAATGATCTAACAATATCTGTAATTTAAATTTCATGTTAATATTAATTTAATTTAATTTATATTAAAGCAACATAATCAATCTTACAATTATTGTTTGAACTTAAACATTTAAGTAATTGTTTTGATGAAGACATTTTTTATTATTATATACAAATAATATACAAATAAATAAATAATGTTTAAAAAAAAGATAATGGTGAAAAAAAAAAAAAAAAAATAAAAAAAAATTGGTGATGTTTGGATTTTTTTGAAATTGAAAAAAAAATTAAAAAAAAATGAAAATAAAAAATCCACAATGCAATTTAAAGAGAAATCAAAAATAAAAAAATGCTGGTCGTAGTTTAATTTTCTAAATATTTACAAAATATACTGTTTTTAATTAAATATATATATAAAAACAAATAAATTTAAAAAACATGGGTATATAAATATCTAATAATAGGAAAAATATCTTTCAAAAAAAGAACGTGGTTGGTCAAATTTATCTTTTTAATAGAAAATATATCTGCCATCTGGCGAGTATTATATTTTTTTAAAAAAATTTTTTTTTTTTTAATACCAGTTTTCTTAAAAGAATTTTTCGATACTATTGTTGTATTAAATATATGTACTTTAATTATTTTATTGTGGAGAAATTGTAAAGATGATGAGATCAATAGTAATAAAACCTAAATTATTAATTCATACATATATTTGTTTTTTGTTTTTTTTATTATTAATTATTTTTTTAGAAAAATTTTGAATAGCTATCGTTTAAATTTAAATCATATTCATTGTTGTTGTTAATGTTATTGTTATTATTATTATTGATGTTATTATTGATATTATTATTTAAAGATAAAATAGAGGGTGATAAAAAGCTATCATTTCTGAAAAATATGTTATCTGTATTTACAATTGGTTGTGATGGTTGTTGAGTTGATAAATTTGGAAATAAACTAATATTATTATCAAATACTGAATATTGATTATAAAATGGTTTTGGTTGTTGAATTGGTTGTGGTGGAGGTTGATGATGATGATGTTGGTGTTGGTGTTGAATTTGTTGTTGTTGGAAATGTAATTGTTGAAGTAGAATTTGTTGTTCCCATAATGAGTTACTTGCAGATTGTGGTGATTGAATTGAAAATGATGGTGGTGAATAAATTGGATTATTATTATGATTATTTAAAAGTGGTGGTGATGAACTTGTTGTTGGTAGTAATTGATGTAAATTATTGTTGCTGTTATTATTGTTATTGTTAATGTTACCAATATTATTATTATTATTGTTTGTACCAATTGGAAGTTGTAAACTTGGTAAACCATTTAAAAGTGAAGTTGAAGGCGGTGGTGAATTTGGTGAATTTGGTGAATTTGGTGAAGTTGTTGTAGTGGTTGTAGTTGTAATGGTTGTAGTTGTTGTTATTGTTTGTGGTGGTGATTCACTACCTCCTCTAGATTGCTTTTGTTCAAAACTTGATTTAATTATATCAATATTTGAGTCATCAAATAATCCAATTACTTTAACACTATTACCATTATTATTATTATTATTATTATTATTATTATTATTATTATTATTATTATTATTATTATTATTATTATTATTACTATTATTAATCATACTAGTACCAACATCCAACAAATTACGGAAATTTGAAGAACCTGAACCATTTTGAAAGAATGAACCAATATCGTTATCATTACCATTATCTAATAAACCACCTCTAAAATCAATTGAAAATAATGAAGGTTGATTAAATATTTGATTTGTTGGATTCATTTTTTGATTTATACTATTAATCATATCTTTAGTTGAATGATCATTATTACTACCATAAAGATGATGATCATTAAATGAATTAAATGATCCAATATTATTATTATTGTTGATGTTGTTATTTAAATTTGGTGGTTCAATTACTGAATTTGGTGATAAAGGTAAAGTTGGTGAAAGTGATGATTGTGGTCTTAATGAATAACCACCAACATTGTTATTGTTATTACCAAATAATTGAGGTGGTTGTTGTTTATTTGGTGAAACTAAACCTTGAACTAATTTTGATGATGATGGTATGAAATTTGGTGATTTTGGACTTAACATTGAAGTTTTAATTGTTGATTTTGGTGGTTGTTGATTATAAATTACAGGTGTTGGAATTGGCGCTGAAATAGTACGTGGTTGTGTTGGTAGAGCAATTGGTTGTGGTTGAATTGCTGCGGCTGCTACTACTACTGATGGTGATACAACTGACGATGGTGTTGGTTGAACTACTGCAGCAATTGGTTGTGATTGTTCAACTACTATTGATGGTGTTGGTTGAACTATTGCAACTGGTTGTTCAATTACATCTGGTAAAACATGTAAACCAGATTTCTTATTAACAAGTGAACCATATTTATTTGAAGCTTTTTCCAATTTATTTCTTTCCATTCTCTTTTGTTGTCTTTTTAATTCATTTTCTCTATTAATTTGTTCAATACGTTTTTGTTCATCGATTCTAGTTTTATCTTTTTCTCTTTGGGCTTCTAAACGTTCTTGTTTTAATTTTGCTTCATCTTCCAATCTCTTTTGATTCAATTCTTCTTTTCTCTTTTGTTTTTCTTTTCTTTTCTCTTCTGCAATTTTGAGATCTTGTTGTCTTTTAGCTTCTGCTTCTGCTTCCAATTGTTTTTGCTTTTTATCTTTTTCATCCTTTTCCTTTTGTTTTTGTTGTTTAAGTTTTTCTTTCTTTTCCTTCTTGGATTTTAATTTTTGTTCACGTAATTGTTTTTCTCGTTTCTCGTTCATTTCTTCTTCTTGGAGTAAATGTTTTTGTCTTTCCAATACTAATCTCTCTTTATATGCAGTTAATACACGTTGTTCAAACATTTTTGATGCAAACACTTGAAACATTTTTCTACCTTCTTCCATTTGTTTTTCATTTTCTTCTGAATCTGATGATGATGATGGTGATTCGGAATCTGATATTTCATCATCATCGTCTGATGCATAATGATGATGGTGATTACAATTATGATGACGTTGACGTTGTTGACGACCATTACTATTTTCTTCTTCTGATACTTCATCTTCATCTTCATCCTCTTCTTCATCTTCTGATGCATCACCATGATTCTCTGCTGTACAACCATTTTCACCATGATTATGACTATGGTGGTGATGATGACGACTTGATCGATTACGACGATGTTGACGATGTTGATGATGATGACCACTAACACTTACACCACAAGTACCACTTGCTGATCGCATTGAAAATCTCATATGATGGGTACATGAATTTTCATCACCTTCTTCATCATCTCCTTCGTCTTCATCGTCTTCTTCTTCCTCTTACTCTTCTTCATATTCATCATCCTCTTCATCATATTCTTCTTCATCTTCATCATTTTCTTCGTCTTCCTCTTCTTCCTCTTCGTTATATGAACTATCATCTTCTCCATCACCTTCTTCCTCTTCTTCTTCATCATCTTCATTGAAAATTCCTTCTTCATCATTTTCAAAGTAATAACCTTCACTATTTCTTTTTATGTGATAATTATATTCGTGATATAAATGACGACCATTTAAAATTTCTTGTTGTTGTTTGTATAAATGTTGAATGTGTTGTTGAATGATTAATCTTTTACTCATTGATATACCTTCCATTTCATCTTGATTTAATTTTAAAAAGTTATCATAAAATTCTTGATTCTTTATCAATTCATCTTTTAATTTTTCAACTTGACCTTCAACACTACTTAAACTTGTGACATTGTTACTATTACCACTACCGCTACCATCAACTGCATCTGGAGTTTGTTCTTTACCTTCTTCACTACCACCATTGTTTTTAATACTATTAAATTCTTCTTCAATTTCATCAATTATATTCTTTCTAATTGGTAATTTACTTGTAATCATAATATTACTACCATCTGAATCTGTAAGTTGATACCATAGTAAACTTTATTAATATATTTTAATGAAAATATATTATAATCTTTATTGATATCAATAACTTACCATGAATAATCTTTTTCTCCAATTTATTCATTATATCAATTAAAAATGTTTCTTCAGATTTAAGGAAACCTTTAATTGAATTTAAATTATGAATTGTTGAATTATTGATGGTGATACTATTTTTCATGACCTCAACATCATCTAAATTGATAATATTATTTATAGTGTTGGTTGTATTGTTTATACATTGATTAATGGTTTCTATATCTATGTTGATGTTTGCTTTTTTAATAATACTATTTGTCTTTTTAATACTATTTATAATATCTAATGGTGATTCTATCTTTTCATTATTGGTGTTGGAGTTGGTACTATTATTAACAATTGATGTTGTAATAGTAGTTGCTGGTGTTGTTATAGCTGGTGTTGATTTTATATCTTGTTCTATATTATTATTATTGTTGTTGTCATTATTATTGCTACTAACTTCTTCATCACTTTCACTTTCGCTTTCACTTTCGCTTTCAGTCTCTAAATTTCTTTGTCTTTTATGAGGATTGATATTATTATTACTATGATTATTACCGCTACTAGTGTGAGTTAATGTGTTTACGCTGCTACTACTACTGTTATTATTGTTATTATTATTATTAGTGTTACCAATATTTAATTTAGATTGAGGTATTCTTTGTTGTTGATTTTGTTGATTTCCATGGTTATGATTTTGACCATGGTGGTGATGATGTTGATGTGGATGAGGATGAGAATTTTGTAAATTATTTTGATGTTGATGTGGAGCTTGGTTTTGGAAATGATTATCGTTTACTTTTTGTTGTTGTGCATGTTGTTGAGATTGTTGTGCATGTTGATGAACTTGTTGCTGTTGTTGTTGTGGTTGTTTAACTGCTGTTTGTGATTGTTTCTTTTGTTTACCATTACTACTATTGCTACCATTTATACTCTTTCCAAATGAAATATAATTTCTAATATCTTGAGGTAAATAAATCTTTTCAGTCATGTTATCATAATAGGAATCGTATATCATTTCCAATTCTTCTTCAATTACAGTTCTTCTTCTACCACAAACACTACATGTACAATTATGCTTTTGTTGATCTTTCATCTTTTTCAATAATGATTCTTTTTCTGATTGAACTAAATCTCTTCTTTCACCTTCACATAGACTTAACCAAAATTCTCTTAATTTTTGTTTATCAATTTCATTTTCTTTTTTCCAATAAAGATCATCTTTATTATTTGGTTGTTGAGGTTGTGGTTGTTGTTGTTGTGGTTGTAATTGAGGTTGTTGTTGCTTCTTTATATTATTGATACTGCTGTTATTATTATTAAAGATTATGTTTTTACCACTACCATTACCATTGTTAATTTCAGATTTTGATTTCTTTTTTTTGCTATTGTTATTATTGTTATTATTATTGTTAACGCTGTTATTCTTTGAAGGTGGTATAGTACTATTAACATTCTTACTAGTAGTATTCTTGTTGTTGTTGCTATTAATGTTATTGTTGCTAAAGTTGTTATTGTTTTTGTTTACATTTACGCCATTACTATTACTAACATTATTTGTAACTGTTGCTGGTACTGTTGTTGTTTGTGGTGTTGGTGTTGGTGTTGGTGTTGGTGGAGATGCAGTTATTGTATTACCACTATGATCAGGTATATTTGGTTTATCGTTATTGATTACATTACTACTATTATTTTCATATGTTTCATCATCATCCAATAGTAAAGCAGTAGTATCATATAGTGAAGAAGAAGATTTACTATTTGTACTTGTGACATTACCACTTGTACTAGTACCATTTTTACCCAATAATGTTGCAATCTCTTGCCATGTTGGTTGTTTTTTCTTTGATTTCTGTTGTGGTGGTTTTAAAGGTATCTCTGTTGTTGATTTAACATTATTATTATTATCGTTATTTTTATCATTGTTGATTTTATCTTCAACAGCTGATATATTTATATTTGCTGTTTGTTCTTTTGCCATTATATATTATTATTATATAGTAGTATTAAACAAAAATAAACAAATATAATTATAATTATTGTTTTTTGTTTTATTATTTTTGTATTACCTTTCAACTAAATTAAAAAAAAAAAAAAAAAAAAAAAAAAAAAAAAAAAAAAAAAAAAAAAAAAAAAAAAATAAAAAAAAAATAAAAATTAAAAAAAAGTCCACTTAACCTAAAAACACATCCATTTTTTTATAAAGTTGTAAATTATTTATAATTTAAATTAGTGTTTGTGGTGTGTTTTTTATAAAATAAAAAAAATAAAAAAATAAAAAATTTAAACTTGAGGGGGACAATGAATAATGTTTTAAAAAGATACTATAAGTGGCCAATTAGAATCAATGAAATTACCAAACCAATGCAAGGTAATGAAATTTCAATTAAAGGTTGGGTAAGAAGTATAAGATCACAAAAGAATGTTAGTTTTGTTGAATTAAATGATGGTTCAAGTTTGAAAGGATTGCAAATTGTTGGTGAAAAAGATAGTTTTTCAAAATTAAAACATGGTAGTTCAATTGAAGTTTCAGGTAAACTAGTTAATAACAATCAAACAAATTCATTGGAAATTCAAATGGACGCATATAAATTATTAGGTGAATGTCCAGATGAATATCCATTACAACCAAAACAACATACATTTGAATTTCTTAGAGAAATTGCACATTTACGTAGTAGAGGTAATTCAATTGGTGCATTACTTAGAATTAGAAATGAATCAACTCAATTAATTCATAAATATTTCAATGATAATGGATTCATTAATGTACATACACCAATTATAACAGCAAGTGATTGTGAAGGTGGTGGTGAACAATTTTCAATTCAATCAACATTAGATAAAACTAATCACAGCACTGGTGAAAAATCATTATTTTTTGGTCAACCTGCTTTCCTTACTGTGTCTGGTCAATTGGAAGCTGAAATATACGCAAGTTCACACTCTAGAGTTTATACATTTGGTCCAACTTTTCGTGCTGAAAAATCAAATACTACCAGACATTTATCAGAATTTTGGATGATTGAACCTGAAATGTCATTTATAACTCAACGTGATAATATAGATATAGCAGAAGATTTCATTAAATATTTAATTTCAAATTTATTGGTAAATTGTAAAAAAGATATCGAATTTTTCAATCAAAGAATAGATAAAGAATTATTAACAAGATTGAATAAAACAGTATCAAGTAAATTCATTAGACTGGAATATACTGATGCAATTAAATTAATTCAAGATAATCATGGTGTTGATTCAATTAGTTTTGGTGATGACATTCAAAGAGAACATGAAAAATTTATAACATCTCATTTTGATGATATACCAGTATTTGTTATAAATTGGCCAAAATCAATTAAACCATTTTATATGAGAACAAGTGATACCGATGAAGGGTTGGTTGAAAATATGGATTTATTAGTACCAAATGTTGGTGAACTTATTGGTGGTAGTATAAGAGAAGAAAGATATGATAAATTATTAACTAGATTAGATGAATTACAAATGGATAAACAACACTACAATTGGTATTTAGATCTTAGAAAGTATGGTTCTGTACCTCATGGTGGTTTTGGTCTTGGATTTGAAAGATTATTACAATATGTAACTGGTTTACAAAATATAAGAGATGTAATTCCAATACCAAGACATCAAAATTATTGTAAATTTTAATAAAACTATATATCAAAATCACTATGGTCTGCCATATGACCACCATCAAAAAGTAAATCTTCGTTTTTTTTTTTTTTTTTATTTTTTTTTAATTTTTTTTTTTTAATTTTTTGTTTTTTTTATTTTTTTTAAAAAATTTTTTTTTTTTTTTTTTTTTAAATTTTTTTTTACAAAAGGGGT
>JABXES010003197.1:0-38581 GCA_013375695.1 Dictyostelium brefeldianum
TGATAAATTAATTTATAGATACAATTTTTTATTTTTCCTTTTTTGTTTTATAATATGTATTTTTATAAAAAAATAACTAGATATTTTTGGATTGAATTTGGGATAGAGTTTTCATATTTTTTTTTTTTTTCATTTTTTTTTATATTAATACACAAAACAATATAAAATTATTTATTTATTTATATATTTATGATATTTTTTAATGGCACAAAGCAATGAATAATCAGCAACAACAACAACATCAACATGTACTTCATCATCATCATATAAATCAACAACCTCAACAACCTCAACAACAACAACAACAACAAGTTTCAACATCACAAAAGATATCATTACATGATATATTTGAAACATCACATGGAGATGTTGTATGTACACATATATAGAATTTATAACTAGTAAAGGAGACAGGGATATATTGAATCTAATAATTATTATTATAAACAGTTTATAGTATCATCATTATCAACTAAAAAAGATACACAAATTATAAGGATTGAAGGTAGATGTGGTATGTTATTATTTGAAGGATTACCAGGTGTTGATATATTTCCAAATCATAGACAAGCAGTTGCATATTTAAAAAAGAAACATACATTAAAATCAAATATTAGAGTATTTGCAATACTTGGTTATATAATATCTGAAAGATCTTCTCATTTATTAGTTGCAACAAAGGTATTTAAAATAACTTTTAATATATATAGTGTTGATTATATGTATACTAAACCTGTTATTTTTCAAATACAGATTAGAAATGAAGGTGAATTATTAGGTAGTTATTCAGTAAATACAATTATTGAAACATCATGGATTAAAATTGATTTATCTTATTTATCATCATATCAATCAAATGAAATTCAAAGTGAAGAGGGTTGGGCAACAACATTAGTTGATGATTCAAATATTGATTCTTCAATACCTTCTTCTTCTTCTTCCTCTTCAAATACAAATACAAATAATACAGGTAATAATAATAATAGTAGTAATGGAGGTAGTGGTTTATTTAGTTCATTTATATCACCTTCTTCATCATCATCATCATCATCATCATCAAATAATAATAATAATAATAATAATAATACAAATACAAATACATCCAATAACTCAACAACCAATAATAACAATACAACCAATAATGAATCATCAAACAGTAATAATGGTACAAATACACAATCATCAAATGATCCAACATTATCAGCAATGTTAAAAGATTTACAAACATTTCCATTGGATGGCACACATTTTTATTGTGAAACCTATGATCTTACAAATTACTTTCCATCAAGTAATACAACACCATTTCAATATTGTTCAGAATTTACATGGAATGAATGGATGAGAAAACCATTTGAAAATGCTCAACTTTCACATTTATGTGTAGTTTTATTACAAGGTTATGCTTCAATTAAATCAATTCCAAATTTAAATGGTTAGTAAAAAAAAAAAAGTGTATTATAAAATAATATATATTCTAATATCTATTTTTGTTTGACTGACAGTATCAATATCATATATTATGAAAAGATCAAAATTAAATCCAGGTACCCATTTCTTTTCACCTGGTATTAATGAAAATGCAAGTCCTGCAAATGAATATGAAAGTGAAATTATAATGTGGAAAGTTCAAGATAGATTTACATTACCAATATTATCATCATCATCTTCCTCTTCATCATCAGTAACATCACCATTAGATAATAATGGGAATTTAGTAGATTTAGAAAATAATAAAGTTGATTCATCAACAACATCAAATGTATTACCAACCTCAACAACAACCGCAACATCAACACCATTAACATCAACACCATTAACATCAACAACATCAAACATTGATAAAATGAATCCAATGAATTTAATTAATAATAGTGGTAATGATAAAATTATAAAATGGACATCACATGTTTGGAGAAGAGGTACAGTACCATTATGGTGGCGTGCATTTTCAAAGAATCAAGGATCCAATGAAATTGAATTATTTTTAAAAGATAGAGGTAAAGAGAATCCAAATCCGTTTGAAAAATCTGAAATTTATTATCAAAATTTATTGAATAGATATCAAAGTTTTTATCAAAATAATAAGAGTACAAATTTATCTGGTATTCCATCAATTCAATTAATTAATTTATTAAAACAAGAAAATGATAAACAAGAATTAATACTATCACAACTGTATCAAAAATCATGTGAAAATGTAACTTCATTTTTAACAGTTGATTTACAAATGTATACATTCGATTGGACAAACAATTTAAAATTAAATAATAATTCATTATCAAAAACTGTATCAAACCTATGGGATTCAATTAAATCATCATTAGATAATTCTGGTTTTTCACAAGGTATAGTTAAACCATTTGATAATAATCAATTAATTAATCAATCAATTAATTCAAGTAGTAATAATAATCAACATCAACAACATAATAATAATATAATATCAACACCATCACCATCATTATCATCATCTTCATTTTTACCAATGATTTCATCACCATTTATTAAAAATAGTGTTGGTAATAATATGTCAATACCTTCACCATCACCATTATTAAATTCAATGGGTATTTCAAGTGGTGGTTATAGTAGTTTAAATGATTCAAATTCAGCATATGGATCATCATATTCACCTTCACCTCAATTAATTTCAAATAGTAATAATAATAATTTAAATGGTAACAATTCAATTCAACAATCAAATAATTTAACAACAGGGACAATTGAAAAAAGATTTATTCATTTAAATTATCAACCACAAAAAGAAATTATTAGATATAGTTGTTTAGATTCATTAGAACGTGTAAATATAGTATTATTTTTTAATTTCTTTCAAATTGTTAGTAAAATGGGATCAGAACTTGGTATACCATCATTAAATGAATTGTTATCATTTGGTTCAAGCTCATTGGAATTTATGTTGTCAACTTTTAAACAATTAAAACTATATGGTCCATTAATTGAATTTTATATTAGTAGTTCTGATATTACAAGTATTTTATATCATAATAATCCATCAATACCAAATCCAATAATGAAAGAATTGGTACAACAATTTTCAACTTCAAATAATAACAATGCAAATAATAACACAAATAATAATAGTAATATAAATACATCAAATACAAGCAATACAACAAATTCAACTACTTCAAATACAACAAATTCATCAACAAATTCAAATACAACAAACACAAATTCAACTAGTGGTGGTATTTTAACAACAAGTCATTTATTAAATAGTCAACGTAAATATCAATCAAATCATTCAGATGAAAATAGAAGTTATCAATATTTATTAATGTTGGGTAATTGTTTTGGATTTAGTTCTCGGTTTTTTCCATTTAATTCATCTATTGGTAAAGATTTATCACCATATTGGATATCATCAGCACCATCATCTTGTGTAATGTCATTGCCAACACTATTGAATAATGGTGGTAGTTGTTTAAATCCATCGATTTTAATTCGTGATATTGATGATTTTTGTTGGATTTTTCCAAATGATACCAAATCCATTGAAATGGTAATTTATTTATGTCAACCATGTGTAGTAACAGAATTGTGTATTACAGTTGCACATGGTATAAATAGTGATAGTTTTCCAAAAACAATGGATGTATTGGTTGGTAATTATTTAGATCAACAAACATATGTACTTCAAGATATTGAATTACCACGTTGTACAACTGGTACCAAATTATCTTATATATTACCATTATCTCCTTGGGAAGCATATTCAAGTCGTTTCAATCAAAATAATAACCTTGGTGGTGGTAGAGTTTCATTGGATCGTTATTTTAATCGTATTGTTAAAATTCAATTCAGCGGTAATCATACACCATTGACAATTGGTAAAATTGAAATATTTGGTTATCATTCAAATAGTTATTTCAATAATAATAATAGTTTAATGTTAAATATAAATCCAACATATAGAAATTCATTGGGTTCTTCATCTGCTGGTAACAGTTACAATTATAATCAATTAATTACAAATGATATTTATCATCAAATGGAAAAAACAAAAAAAAAACAACAACAACAACAATCTAATAATTTAAATTCAATTTCAGATACATTTATAAATTATCAAATTGATAATATTTTAAATTTATTAAACAACAACAATAGTTCAAGTGAAGGTTTAAAAAGTCCATATGGTAGTAATAGCAAAAATAATAGTTTTAATGATTATCATTCAATACTGAAACAACAACAAAAACAACAAACTCAATTACCAATAGAAATGATTTCACAACATCATAAATCATCATTAGATTCACCAACTATTTCATCTGAACAACAAGATGATATATTATTAATAAATGATTATAATGAAAGTAGTGGTAATAGTAATGGTAATAATAGTAATGGTAGTAGTAATAATGTTAGTAATAATGGTAGTGTAAATAGTTTTGATAATAGTATTGGCAGTGGTATTGGTGGTATTGGTAGTGGTATTGAAAAAATTCAATTAAATAATTTAATTAAAAAAAGTAGTTATCAAGAAAATTTAAAAACTTATGAATCATTAATTGTTGCAGCTGCTCAATCAAATGATGCAATTACATTATTAGAAACATTGGAATTAGAAAATAAAAGAATTCAATTTTCAATTTCACCTTGTGATCGTGATAACATTTTCAAGAGGTTGTCAATAAACTCAAATCTATTAAATCCAGATAGATTCATATTTGAGCGTGATGAAAAGATTGAAGTAAATATTAGAAAAAGTAGTAAATATAAATCATCAGTTTGTCAAAGACCATCATGTGGTAAACCATTGGCATTTCTAGATAAAATTAGACATCAACAATGTTCCTATTGTTATAAAAGATTTTGTCCAGCATGTGTTTCATCAAATCAAGTTAAAATATTTGAATTTGAAAGTAGTAAACCAATTTCAGTTTGTTATACATGTGCAATATTAATTGGTAAACAAGAGCAATTGTTTAAAAAGATTCAAAATGCTGATAAACAATATTACACAAAGAAATCTAAATTTGTTCCTTCATTTTATCAAAAAGTATTGTTGGATCTTCATTTCAATCAAAATAATACAAATACAAATACAAATAATTTATCTGCACTACCATCATCTTTTGAAACAATTTCTGAAACATTATCACCATTGGCAGAATATCCAAAAGGTGGTATAATTAATCATGTTGAAACTGCATCTGATTCACCACCAATTGAATCCATTTTATTGGCACCAACAATATTACCATTGAATATGTATTGGAAAGCACCAACATCTGTAAATTCAGTTGATATCGGTATAATGTTATCTTATGAATCATTGGTTTACTCCATTTCATTGATTGTTGATTCCATTGGTTATCATAATTATGACCTACCAATCATTTCAATTTCAAGTGGTAAAACATTTACCAGTGCAAATGAATATCAAGAAATTGGTGAATGGATATTACATCCAAATGGTTGGAGTTCAAATCATGATCCAAACCTAGTAATTCAACCTCAATCTTGTGTTTCTTATATTTTACCAAAACCAATTCAAGCTCGTATAATTTCTTTAAAATTTACATTACCTTTAATTCCAAAATTTTTAAATAATAACAATGGTATTGGTAGTGGTGTTGGTGTTAGTGGTAGTGGTGGTGTAAGTGGTAATGGTATAAATAGTAATATTAATAATGGTATTGGTGGTAATAATAATGGTAGTAATGATATATCATTACCACAAATTCATATTGGTAGAATTGCAGTTCATGGTGGATTTTCAGATTCATTATCAGATATTTCAACATGGTCATCATCTTCATTACCTTTATCAACATTTGATAAAGATTTACATGAAAATACATTATATTCAACTAGTTTTATTGGTGCACCAAAAAGAAATCCAATGAAAACAAATATTCAAATTAAATCAAATAAATCAATTCACATTTCATTGGCAAACAATCAAATTGGTACAAATATTAGAGGTTTTAGTTTAATCATTACACATGATGAAAATGAAGGTGTTAAATCTCAAGTAAAAGGTATTTCAATTAGTTTTTATAGTTTAAATCAAAAAAATGAATTATCTTCTCATCAATATGTAAGTAGTGGGTGTTTTTATAATTGTATATTGTTTGTAATTGTATATATTGTTTAATTTACTAATATTATTATCTCCTTAACAATTAGTTGACTCAAATTTTAGTACCAAAATGTAGACAATCATCAACTCTTTATTTTGATTTTCCAATTCCTTTACCTTCATCATATATTTTATCATTTGAATTTATTTCAAATTATGGTGGTAAATTAAATTCTTTTCCTAAAGTTAATTTGTATTAATAATAAATAATAATAATAAAAAATTACACATTATTGTTTATATTTTTATTGATGAATTAAATTGATTGTAAATATATTTTTATTTTAATTAAAAGTACTTTTGAAAGGACAACTACAAATCCAATTTTTTGTGATTATACAAATTAACTATATACTATACTATATTAGTCCAAAATTTGAAGAAACTGAAGATTATGAACAAATCATCAACCAATTACTTTATTAATTTAAAACTTGCTGCGCAATTGAAATAATTGAGAGTTTTATTAATGTGAGATTTCTCTTTATAATATTTTATTGTACCATTTACTATTGTGAATTTATCATCTTTTAATGTACCATTCTTTAAATACCTTTACCAATTCTGTATTTCATTTTATTAAATTGTCTCTTTTGTATGTTTATCTCTTCCTTTTTCTTTAACTTTATAACTGATTTGATCACTCCTATATGTGATTTTCTTCGTTTTTATCATTTATTTAACCTTTATTACTAACAGAGAATTGTATACTTTTACCACAAAAAATTAAAAAAAGAAAGTAAATAACCAAAAATGAATATTTAACTAATTTTGGAATTTGCTATTTTTTTATAAATATAACCTTAATTTCAGAAAAACCTATGAATAAAATAAATAAAATAGGAATGACTACAATCAAACTACTGAAATTAAATAATAAAAAAAAACGATCTTTTTAATTTAACAAAATAAAACAAATATTCCAATTGAAGAAATTTTTTAAATTAATTTTTTAATTTATTTCCACAGATAATTAGTAATTATAAAAAATCCAAACCACTTGATGAAATTATAATACACAAACAAAAAAAACGAAACAAACCATAAACATTTAAATTATTATTCATTAACAAAAGGACTTGATTAAAGTTTAAAAAAATAATCTTGCGCAGGGATATTAGTAGAGAAGATGACTGAAATATGGATTCCTACATTTTGCTTAACGCACACTATTTCCTAGCCTCAATTCATTAATTTGAATTGGAATTTTTATGTTTTTTCTATCCTTAACACAGATAAAAAGATAACCATATTTTAATTTAATGAAAAATACCAAAATAGTATCTTTATAAAGATCACTGACCAAAATTTCAAATTATTATTTATCAGTTAAATGTTGTTTTTATTTTATTTTATTTTTTAACAATTTGAATTACATCTTCATCTTCTAAAATATGATTAATGCCAACACGTTGTGGACAATGTTTTGCAGATAAACCCCAAACAATACCATATTTAAATTGATTTACCAATTCTTTATGAAGATAACGACAAATATCCTCCATTGTTGCACCTTGTCTAAGAATTAATGCATCATTAAAATCTGGTGATGCTCCTCTTAATTTTGTATAAACACGTACTAAATTTAAATAATCCCAAATTTTATCCAAAAGGAAATCTAAATTCAAATCCATATTACAACTAATTACAACTGAATGTGCTTGTCTTGATAATCTATCTACATCTTCCATTGACATATGATCCATTTTATTATAAACCTAAAAAAACAAAACAATATATATTAATATTAATAAAAGGAGGATTATTAACCAATTATAATTAAATATATAATACATACATAAAGACATCTAATATATGAACGTCTACCTTCTATTGCATCAATTAATTCATCAACAGTTGGATCACAACGAACAACTAAATCACAATTAAAAATTTTATATTCATGTAAAATTGATTTTGCTAATTTCTCTGTAATCTTTGTAAGTGTTTGAGTTGCTGTGAAATTTACACCACCTGCTGCCTTTAATTTATAATATATGTTTGGTGGTGCTGAATTTAAACGAATTCCAATTTGTTCCAATTCTTCACTTAATAATCTTTTTTGAATTTCACCTTTATTTGCATCCAACATCATTAAAATTAAATCCTATATAAAAAGTTAATCATTTTGATTAATATTTATTGAGATAATAACATCCATGGATCACTTAATTATAAAATACATACAGCAGTTCTAGCAACAGCAATAACTTGTCTACCTCTACCTCTACCTTGAGAAGCACCTTCAATAATACCTGGTGTATCTAATAATTGAATTCTTGCACCTTTATGTTGAATTACACCTGGAATACAAGTGAGTGTTGTGAATTCATATGCTGCTGCTAATGATTTTGTTTCTGTAAGTTTGGTTAAAATTGTACTTTTACCAACTGATGGAAAACTGTTTCAAGTGTTATTCAGATATTTATATTAATATATTTACACAATGTTATGTATTGGTAATATTATAAATTAATGATGAATTGATTCTTACCCAATTAAAGCAACTCTAGCATCACCAGATTTTAAAACTTCAAAACCTTCACCACCTTTACCAGATGACTTTGGTGGTTCTAATAATTGTTGTCTTAAACGTGCTAATTTTGCCTTTAACATACCTAAATGATGTTCTGTGGCTTTATTTTTTTGTGTTTTAGCCATTTCATGCTCTATATCTTTAATCTTTTCTAAAATACCCATTTTATTTTATATATATATATATATATGTATTGATTGATGTGGTGATGTTATTATCTCTTATTATTTTTACAAAAAACTTAACCATAAATTTCAAATATTTTTAAAATTTTCAAAAAAAAAAAAAAAAATTTTTTTCGTCAATTAATTATACACAAATCTGATCATTATTATTACTTTTAATTAATTATTTTTATTTTTATTTATTATTTATTATTATTTATTATTTATTATTATTTTATTAAGACCAAATACAAACATTATGAGTACCACAACAAGACCAAATTGTTTGTTGGAAAACTCTAATTAAATCAACTATACTATTTGGATGATTTTTAGATTCAACTTTTTTCTTAAAAGTAAAACTATGAACACAATAAATATGAATCGAGCCAAGTGTACATGCCCAAATATAACCATTAAAATATAATAACTTAGTATAAATTGGTTTAGCAGTGGTTGTAGAAACAGTAGTTGAACTTGGTGGTTTTAATGAATTTGAAGAAATATTTGCAGTTGATAAATTAATTGATTTTGAAGTATCAATTGAACGAATAAATTGACCAGTTTCAATATCCCAAATTGAAATTGAATTTTCATCATTATTACAAGAAATCCAAACATGTTTATCAACATTTACCATTGATAGTATAATGGTATTGGGAGTGAAATGATCAGAATGAACATTTAATATTTCATTTGAATTTGAATCAATTTGAGCCAATTTATTACCACCACAAACCCAAACAAAATTACCAATTAATATCATTGAGTTAATACCAACTTGATTCCATTGATCTTGATCAAATTGAATCTTTTTAACCAATTCTTTACTTTTTATATTATAAATTAATATTTGATTACCTTCTTTAAATGAAACCCAAACATTTGTACCAATTACAAGACAACAACTAACATAATCTGTTTCTGAGGAGACAATTTGTTTACCAAATGCAATTTCATACAATGGAATATTTTGATTGATAACACGATTAATTGCAGATACCCAACTTGAACGTTCATCACCACTCTTGAATTCCAATTCCATTGTACGTTTTTCTGGTTGAATCAAGTGAAGACTAATTTTATAACCAGGTTGTTGAGTTTCTTCAACTAACCAAGCACCTTCCAACGCCAATGAACAATTTGCATCTTTATCTGTTTGTTTTTTATAGTATTTCAATGTTTTATCGTGACGTGATAAAACAAACCAACGTAATCTCCATGATTTACGACCAAATGTACTACCACCTCTACCTTTTTTAGTGATAAAATCACATTTTGTACTTTGTTGATCATCAAGATTAAAACGCCATGCATTCCAAATTCTAATGGAACTTTGTGATCCTATGCCACCTGATGACCAAATATCTTCTTGATTTACCAATGTCATTGTACGAATTGGTCCAGGATGAAGTTTTGGTTCACGAAACACTTGATTACCATTTTCTGCATTCCATACAATGATTTCACCAGTTTCACATCCACCCCATACACGACGTGAATTTAATTCCCAAACTAAATTATTAACTTTTGATTCTGGTTGTGTTCTCATTGATAATTGTAATTGACCACCAAGATTTTCATCTATTTGATCACCTAAACTTGTTGCACTAATATTATTTAAACTTTTATTTGCATTTGTTCCACCATTGTTATTATTACCATTATTACCATTTTGTTGAGCGATTGTACTATCAGATAAATTTGATCTTGGTGAAATTAAATTATTATTACTATCTAATAATGAACCACCATTATTTGTTGAAGATAATAATGGTGATGAAATACCTTCAATTACTGAAACACCATTATGAAGTAATATGTTATTTACATCTCTACCAATAATTTGTTTTATACGTTTAACAATTTTATTAAAAGTTGGTCTTCTATCAACATCAGAATCCCAACAATCAACAAGTAATGCACAATATTCATGACCAGTAACAGTTTGAGTACAAGTTGCAGGAATAGTTGGACGAAGTCCATTTTTAATTGCATCTTCTTGAAGTGATACCATTGAATAACTATATTCTTTGTATGGATGTTGTCTAGTTAACAATTCATGCATAATTAAACCAAATGCATAAACATCAGATTTAACAGTATATTCTTCTTCACGTAGAATTTCAGGTGCAACCCATGTAATATTACCAACTGGAAAATTACGAAGTTTATGTTTTAACGCTTGAATAAACATACGAGATGATAAACCAAAATCACCAACTTTTGCTGTGTATACACCATCTTTTTTACAAAGTAATACATTTGGTGATTTTAAATCTCTATGAAGTAATGGTGGTGTAACTGAATGAAGGAATTCCATACCTTTTGCAACGTCCAATGCAAGTTTTAATATTAATGCCCAATTACCATCTAGAATATCACCAACGGGACAATGTAAAAATTTATGAAGATCACCACAATCAATATATTCCATTACCATTGTAAATGGTGATAGAGTGAAACCCAATAAATTTACAACATTTCCATGTTTTAAATCACTCATTACATGAATTTCTCTTCTAAATTCTGAAAATATTCTTGGTGCATCTTCACCAATTACTTCCAATTGCTTAACTGCAACCATTGCATCTGAAAGATGTGCACGATAAATTTTACCACTTGCACCACGACCAATTAATTTTGGTGATTCATATTCAATTTCAACTTGTTCACCAAATTTATATTGACCTGATACAACAATTGTTTGATTATTTTGATCAAATTCTACCGATACCATTGATTTACTAATTGATTTAAATTGTTCTGAATCTTTTAGCAATATATCCAATTTATTAATAATTGGAAAATCACCTGATAAATCTTTTCTTGGTGTAATTGGTGTGACAGGTTGAATTGTACCATCGTCATTAATTGTTTGAATTGTTGCACCATTTACCACTGGCACTACTAATTTTACATCAAATTGAACTTGAGTTGAACCAAATGAAGAAGGTTTAATTGTAAGTAAACGTTTTTCTTTATCCATTTTAATTTGATCGTATGAAAACTTTTTACTACCAGAACCCCAAAAATCACTCATTGCAACGTCAGGAACAAATGTTTCAAATCCAATTTTTCTATCACCACAAACCAAGTACCAAATACCACTACTTGCAACAGATTCACAATCATTTAAACTGAATAGAGTTTGTTTTGAAGCAGCTGTACCATTACTACTACAATGTGGACATGGTATAACTTGATTGGTTTCTAAATGATACCAACTTGTACAAAGTGTATCTGTAATTTCAACAATTAAACGAAGTAGTTTTGCAGATAAACTTTTACCAGTTCTACGATCACCACGTACACTAATTTTAATGGTTGAACTACAATTTGAATAACTTGGTACCATTTCAATTAATGCTGTTGATGTTGATAGTAGATTACGACCAGATTGACTTTCAACTACAACACCATTTCTCCAATAAAGTATTGGTTTCATTTCAAATTCTTTTGAAATCAACAAACGAATAAGTAATCTACTAAATAGACCTGCTGGTGCAAATGATAATTGAATCCAACGATTATATTCAATACGTGAATGATCTAATTGTGGCCATAATAATCCAAATGATGGTCTTTGTTCTGGTAATTGTGATGGAATTATAAATTTTTGATTTAATTCATTAATTAATGTTGATGTCATTGTATTTGATTTATTATTTGATGTAGTTGAACCACGTGTTGATGTATCAGTTATTTCTAAATCTGAATTTGATCTTGATCTAGTTGATGTTAATGGTGATCCATTACTACTACCATTGATAATACTATTACTACTAATACTATTAATATTCTTTTTAGTTTTTGGACCAATTGGTTGACCACCATTTAATAATAATGTTGATGCATTACCACCACCACTATTTCTTTTACCATCACCGTTTGCAAATCTTAATGAATTTGGTGAACTTGGTGGTTTAAATGGTGATGGTTTTGTTGGTGTATTATTATTACTACCAGATGTACTACCACTACTACCACTGTTAACATAAGCATTACCATTATTACCATTTATACTTGATGATAATGAAGCAATATCAGTATCTAATGGAAACATTAATTCAAATCTTTCCAATAGACCAATTAATAATGAATGTAAACCTTCATCTTCAATGAAATGAGGTGGTTTCCAAATTTGATATAAATCTGATTTTCTAAGTATACCATCTTTAATGAATTTATGTTTTGTAGTGATAATTGAAGAGAATACACCAGTTAACCATTGCGGATCTAAAAATACATAACGATCTAATATTGGTTCATCAAAGAATGAAATACTACCAAGTGGTACCAATGCTTTAGTAGCAACTTTAACATGAATTTCATCATGGAAATCAAGATTAGCCAATACCATTTGTGAATAAGCTGACCAAGTAAGTACAGGTGGTTGAAGTGTTGATCTCTTTTTAATGATTAATTTTTCTAATTTCAAATATAATTCTGGTAATGGTTGTTTTAATGATGGTAATTCAACAACTGTTCTTTTGAGGAGATCCAAGAAATTATCAAAACCAAATCCAGTTGAACAACTAACCACACAAATTCCTTTTAATCTAAATTTTCTAAAATATTTACTATAAATGTTTTCCAATATTTCATCCAATTCACTTTCACTATGAGTTTGTAAATAATCATCCAAATGTGTACCAATCAATAAAATTGGTGCACTTTCTGCTTTTGAACGAATTGAATGAAGCCAAAATTCAACTCTACTATTAACTTCTGGTTTACATAAATTCCATACAACCACGTAGAGTGATGAATCAGTTAAAAACATTTGATGTGATGTATAATAAAGTTCTTGTCCTGCACAATCCCAAATTGACATTGTTACCTTTTGATTAATAGTTGTTGTACTACCAGAATTACCTACTACAATACTATTCATTGATGGATTATTACCAATTGGTGGATTATTACCATTACTATATGTATTATTACTACTTGTATTAAATATACTACTATTATTTGATGTTACCATTGGTCCATTTGAATTTATATTATTATTTGAATTTATATTATTATTATTTGAATTTATATTATTATTTGAATTTAAATTTAAACCACTACCACTACCACTTGAATTACTATGAGTATTACCATTTGAATTTACATTATTTGAATTTACATTGTTGGTTGAATTTAAATTTGAATTTGATAATGATGGTGAGTTTAATATATTTGATGATGATGAAGTTGAATTTGTTATATTATTTGATGTTGATGTTGACATATTATTACTACCACTACCACTATTATTATTAATTTCAATATCTAAATTAAATTTAATTTCATCAATATCAATACCATCAGTTGAAACATTTGTACCAAGATGATCAACAGTTTTTGAAAACTTTTTTTTCATTTTTAAACATTTTACCAATGAAGTTTTACCAACATTTTCTTGACCAACAATCATTAATTTAACACGATAAGAAGGTTCGCCTTGAAATAAATCTTGAAAATAACGTTGAATATCTGAAAGTTTACCAGTTTCTGCAATACGACGTGGTGGTGAAACCAATGTATCTAGGGTACCTTGTAAATCTAAATGCTCCAAACGTTTAAAACCAACGATATACAATGGAAGTGTTGTAATGATATTATAACTTAGATCTAATCTAACCAATTCTGTTAAATTTGATAATTCTGGTGGTAACACAGAAATACAATTACCAGATAAATCCAAATGAGTTAAATGAGTTAACATACCCAAAATGGATGGAACTATACACATACCCAAACCAGATAAATCTAATACTGGATCACCTGTATACCAACATTGATAAATTCTTTCCAATACTATATCACTAAATGATTGATTAAATTTCAATGCTAAATCTTTATTTCTAATGATCACTTTATGATCAATTGATTCCAAATGATTATCATCAATTGATACCTTTACCAAATGAAATGGTAAATTACCAAGATGTTTCAATTTGTTTCCAGATATATCCAATTCCAATAAACTTTCAAACCATGGTGGTAATTCAATTTCTCTAAATAGATTATGTGATAAATCCAATCTCATTATATTCTCTGGAAACAATGATGGATGAATATATGATATATAATTATTTGATAGGTTGAGATCTTCTAATATTGAAAATTTATTGAAACTTGTTGGTACCGAGGAAATTGCATTATGTGATACATCTAGTTTTCTTAATTGTTTAAATTCTGTTGGTAACCAAATAGGTATTTCCAATATATGATTACCACGAATTGAAAGTGATACTAATTTCTTTAATAGTTTTAATGTTTCTGGTATTTCCCCCAATAAATTATCATTTAAATTTAATACTGTAATTTGATTAAAATCATTTGAAAATTTGAGCTGTACCTCTTGAACTAATTGAATTTCCAATGAATAAATCATTGATTTTGATAAATTTAATTCACCTTTTGAATGATTATTACCATTACCTGAATCAACATTATATAATTGTTGAATTTGATCTGTTGTTGTTGTTGTTGTATTTGTTGTTGATGTTGTATTATTTTCATATTTTTTCCTTTTTTCATCATTTAAATCTTTTAATAAATTTGAATTTACATTTATACTTTCATTATAATGATTACTATTAATTGTATAATGTGGTTTAATTGTTGTCATCTAAATAATTATATAATTTAATTAATATATTAAATTTAATTTTAATTAATTAAATGAATATATTTACCTTTTTTTAATCTTTCTTGTGGTTTTTAAAATATTATTTTACAGAGAGTTGTAGTTTTATATATATTATAATTGTTTTTCACTATTAAATATAAAAAATGATTAATATGTTTGTTATATTGTGGTAATAGTGGTGTGATATTATATTTTTGAAAAATGATAAAAAAAAATGAAAAAAAAATAAAAAAAAGATTTATAAAAAAAAATAAAAAACCCCCTCTTAAAATTTTGGTTTGTGTGTTGTATATATTGTTCCTTTTTATTAAACACCGTTAATAAACTGATTGTGGTATTGATTGGTTGATTATTTGGTGGTGTGAATTTGATAATTAATAAATGATCATGATATTGTGTATAATACTATACCTTTGTGTGAGCTTGAGTTGTATCAGTGATTGAAATTTTTTCTAATTTTAGTTTTTTCGAATATCATTATCTGATAAAAATAAATAAATAAATAAATGATTATATTATGCGATCTGTGATTGATTTATTTTAAAAAACGCATAAACACATTTAGTGCAAAATGATGATTATGTATAAATTTTTTTCTTTTGTCAAATGGTGAAAAAATTTGAAAAAAGAAAAAAAAAATTTTGAAAAAATCTTTCTCGCGTGCACATTAATATTTTTTGGTGTCAGAATTATTGTTAAACGACTTGCAAAACGCGGAATTTATTATAACACAACTTTTTAATTTATATATAATTCTGACACCAAATATCTTTTTTTTTTTTTTTAAATTTAAAAAATTGATTAAAACGAATAAAAACCACAAAACACCTTTTTTTAAATTTTATCATATATGATAAATTAATAATATCAACCAATTAATTTCCAATCAACCCAATACCAAAATATAATTAAATAAAACAGATATTTATAAATATAATATATATATATACACAAATTTACCTTTTGATTTGAATAAAACAATATAAATAAAAATCATAATTTCAATTAAAGAAAAATAAAAAAAAAAAGTAAAAGTTGTTAAATTTAAGAAATTTCAATAAATTTTACAACCCGCTAGGACCAAACGATTTCCAAATCTGATCCTTTAGGAGATTTGCAATAAAATGATTTTTCAGAATTTGTTGTTATATTTAGATATATGTACAACGGTCATGTATGTATCTATTTGTTTATTTGTATACATGTATTCATAGAAATTTTTCTAATATTTTTTTTTTTATAATAATTAAGGCCATATTAAAAAATGGATTTGAAAAAAGTCAACTTTTTTTTTTTTTTTTTTTATTAGCTAATTAATTTATCCAATAACAAAATACAATTTTTTTCATTTTTTTTATTTTTTGTAATTAACAATATATAATATAATCAAATTATGATGGAAGGATCAGCAGAAACCTCATTTGAAGATGCATGGTTTTCAACCAATAAAAGTGGATATTTAGATGATGTAAATCAATTAATTTCAAGTAAAAAAGTATCAGTTGATCTTCAAGATCATTTAGGTAACACTGCATTACATTATGCATCAAATGCAGGTCATACTCTTGTTGTTGAAGCATTAATTAAAGCTGGTGCTGATATAAATAAAAAAAATAAACATGGTGATACACCACTTCATAAAGTATGTTAGCTACCATTATCTAAATATCTAAAGGAGACAACTGTCATTGTAATATTATTAATACTAACATATTGTTATTTATTTTCAAATTGCAATTATTAAATAGGCAGCAGGTAGAAATAGATTAGAAACTGTAAAATATTTAGTTAAAGCAAATGCAAATGTTCAAGCAGAAAATGTTGATAAAGAAAGACCTGCTGATATTACAAATAATCAAGATATTAAAAATGAACTTTTACCAGTTGTTGAATATGATGATGATGACGATGATGATGATAATAAAAAAGATGATGAAGATTATGATAGTGAAGAAGATGAAAATTAAATAATACCAAATAATATCAAATCATAATCAAACCAAACCTTTGTAGAATAAAATAAAAAACAATAATATACATGTATAAATATAATTTTTATTTTTATTTGCTTTCTTTTCTATTATTATATTTCAATATCTAAATTTGTCCAATAATTTTTATTATTTAAATACCAATCAAATGTTTTTTTAATACCAATTTCCCATGTAATTGATTTCTTCCAACCCAATTTAGATAATTTTGAATAATTTATATTATATCTATGATCATTGAAAGGTCTATCATTTATATATTTTATAAAATTATCATAGGGCATTGATGAATTATTTGCATTATACATTTCAATTATTGTTTTTGCTACATCTAAATTTGATATTTCAAAATCTGTACCTATATTATATATTTGACCAATTTCACCCTTATTCAATATAATATCAAATGCATTTACAACATCATCAACATATAAATAACTTCTTTGATTTTTACCTGTACCATGTATAGTACTAATATAAAAATGTGTAAATAATAATACTAATGAATTGAAATGTGTTATATTATCAAACTATACTTACCATTGTTGATTATTTAATAATAAATTTATAAATTTTGGTATTATCTTTTCAGGATATTGATTTGGACCATATATATTATTACCTCTTGTTATTATTATTGGTAATTTAAATGATTTATAATATGCTTGAACTAAATGTTCTGCACCTGCTTTACTTGCTGAATATGGATTAGTTGGTTTTAAAATTGATGAATTCTCTTTTGAATTTGATGATAACTTTGGTGTTGATGTTGATGATGAATTACCACATTCAATATAATTTGAACTACTACTAATTGATATCATATAATCTTGTTCCTCTTCCTCTTCTTGTTCAAATTCAATTAAACCACTACCATAAACTTCATCTGTACTTGAAAATATTAATTTCTTTATATTAAAATTTCTACAGGTCTCTAATAAATAATGAGTACCAAGTACATTGTTTTCAGTGAATTTAATTGAATGTTTAAACGAATGATCTACATGTGTATATGCTGCTAAATGAAATACAATATCTATTTTCTCTGTTTTAAATATATCATTTAATAAATTTGAATCTAGTATATTTCCTTTATAAAATTTAAAATTGCATTCATTTATAACTTTTTTTAAATTATTAATATTTGAACAATAATCTAATTTATCCAATACTATAATTTTATAATTTTCATATTTTAATGTTAAATAATTTGATAAATGTGAACCACTAAAATAAATAAAAAAACAAATTAATATGAAAATACAGTTTTGGAAAAAAGTTTAAAAAATTTAAAAGAAATACTAACATGAAACCTGCTCCACCAGTAATTAATATACAATGTTTATAAATTTTATTATTATCACTGATAAAATCCATTCTTTTATTGTTACTCTTTAATATATATTTAAAAAAAAAAAAAAAAAAAAATAATATTTAATTAAAAAACATAAAATTATAAAACACACACTATATATATTTTTTTTTAAATATTCTCACACACACACACCCAAAAAACAACACACTTTGTCAAAAATTAAAACTTTTTTATCTTTTTGGGTTTGGTTTGTTTATTTTACAACTTTTTTATATTTTTTTATTGCAATTTTATTAATTTTGAATAAAATATTTTTAAAGAATTAAAAATAAGAGAAATTCTTTTATCATAATCTACTTGATTTGATGGAGATGATGATTGTTGAGCAATGATTTGATTTTGATGATCAATATAATCTAATAAACATTTTGAATATACAGCCATTTTCTCTAATTTAAGGTTTAATATTTTTTTAATTTGTACAATTTTTTCATCAGAATTTATAGGCAGCGGGGAATTGTAAGTTAGATGATTTGTTGGTATATTTAAACAAGTGAATAGTTTATCAAATTCTTGTTGAGCAGCAGTTATAACATTACCAAGTGTAATCAATGTTTGAACTGTATTATTTGTAGTTGGTTGACTGGATGTTGAAGCAGACATTAATTCATATATACGTTTAATTGTTGATTTAATATCTTGACGTAACATTGTTTGAATTTGATCTTTAATTGGTTTTGGTCCTGGAATATTAAATATATCATGATTACTATTATTAAATGGTGATGATGGTGATGGTGAAGATGATGAAGAAGTTGGTGAAATTGGAGTTGATGAAACACCAATACTACTATATTGTGGTGGTCTATCAATTACTTGATTAATTTTATCATATGATGGTGGTCTATTACCACTACTAGTAGTTGTTGTAGTTGTATTATTACTTCCTATGCCACTACCACTACCACTTGATGAAATATTTGTTAATAAAATTGGACCAATATGAAGTGCAATTCTTTTTTCGCAATAATCCATTAATTCGGCGGTACCTCTTGATTTACGATTATTTAAATCCATGTTTTTATTTAATGGATTACCATAAATGTTTAAACCAGGTTGACTTGAAGATAAACCAATACAATAACCCAATGAAATTGGTAAATCTGATAATGAGTTATCTTGAACATTTAAAAAACATAAACGTTTCATTTTACCAATTGAATTTGGTAATTCCAACAATTTATTATTACCAACATTTAATTCTAATAATGAACCCATCACACCAAAATTATCAGGTAAACTAGTTAGTCCACAACCACTTAAATCTAATACTTCAATTTGTTTACATTCTAACAATGAAATTGGAATTTGTTTTACCCCAGTATTACCAGCCAATGAAATTTCTTCAATACAATGTTTAAATGGTGAAAAACATTGATCTTCAATTGAATCAATTGAATTATTTGAAAGTATTAATTTCTTTAATTTAATTAAATGGGTGAAACTTGTATTTGTTAATTTTGTAATTTTACAACCAACCAATGTCAATTCAGTCAATACATTCCAACGTGATATTGATTGTGATGATTTAATAATTGACATATTCCAATCATTAACAATTGGATTTGCAGATAAATTTAATGATTCCAATGTTGAAAATTCACTAGACATATTACCAAATTCTTCCAAAAATTGAGTAATCTTTATTGAATTAAAACTTAGGTCCAATTCAATTAAACGTAATTGTACATTTTTATTATCACTGATGGTTTTTGTTAATTCTTTTGGTACTCCAACACCACTAATTTTTATACCACTTAGATCTAATTTATTTAATTTACCTTTATTTAATTCTTTAATTTTATTTTTAATTGATCCCATTCTCTTTCTTTTATTTCTTTATATATTTAGTAATGATACAAATTTGTATTTTTTTTTTTAAAATTGTCTTTTTTTTTTTTGTGTTTTTAATTATTATTATTTATATTATTTAAATAAATAATTTATGTTTTATAAATTCTAAATATGGTGAGTGTGTGAAATTCTTTGTGTGATATATGATTCAGATAATAAAAAAAAAAACCCACAAAAAAACAAAACAAAAACACAAACAAAAATAATTACAAGGTTATTTAAATTGTTGTTTTAAAAATTGAACAAACAAACACACACAATACAATTGCTCCTTTTTATATATTTATTTATAATGATTATGTAAATGTATATTTAATAAATGCAAATATATGAGAAGTTTTTGACAAAAAAAAAAAAAAAAATGAAAAAAAGTCGCAAAACTTTTTTTTTTTTTTTTAAATTTTTTCATATTATCTAACCAGAGATCGCGGTTTCTAAAAATAAAATTAAATAATTTCGATCGTATTGTGATTTTAAATGTGTATTTTTTATTATGTATGTTTTTTTTTTTTTTTATAAATTTCTATTTTTTTTAAAGTGATACAACAATTACAGAAACATTATCTTTACCTTTAACAGAAGATAATGAACATTGAATTAATGAATTTGACATTTTATCTTCAGAAGGTTGTAATTTTATAATTTCCATTGCACGATGACCAGATATAACATCCCAAAGACCATCTGATGCAACAATTAAATGAGAATGAAATGGAGTTATTGGAATTGGAGGGGAGACATAAGGTTCACCAGTTAGACCACAATTTAAATGTTTTATAAAATGATCACCCAACGCTCTACTAACCATTAAACCATTGATTCTAGTTTGACCTTCAGTCAATGTGATACCATCATTTTTAATTCTCTGAATTTCCTCTGGATCAGTTGCTCTATGATCTTTACTGAGAAACAAAGTTTCATTACCATAGGAAAGGAATGCAGTTGAATCACCAACATTTGCAGATTGTACAAAACGTTGATTTGTACCAACTGGTTTCCAAACCAATACAACTGTTGCTGTTGCACCTTCATATTCAAATTTTGATAATTGTGCATCAACTTCTTTAAATGCATTCAATAGTACACCTCTCATATCGTAAATTGGTTTATTACCATTTTCGTTTTTAGTTGATGTTATATAACGTTGGAGTATATCTGGTAACAATTGTTTAGCTGCAACTGCACAATTTTTTCCTGAATGTCCATCGAAAATTGCAAACATTCCAATAGATTCATCAGTACCTCCAAATGGATGTTCTGCAAAATATTCATCTTCCATTTCCATTGGTTTCTTTGCCCTCTTTAATCCTCTCTTGTTTATATCTGCTTTTGCTGAAAATCCTCTAATCAATGCAGTTGATTCTGTTGGCGGTTGTAACAATGGGAAATAATATTTTGATGGTGATAATGTTGGTGTTGTTGATGAATTGTTAAATGGTGGTAATGTTGGAAATAATGTTGATAAACTAATTTTTGATGATGTTCTATTTTGTTCTGATACTCTTTGTTGATGATCCATTTTTATAATTGGTGATGATGTTGAATTTAATACATTATTATTGGTATTTGTTGTATTTGTTGAGGTTGTTGAAGAGTTTGGTACTTTTGCATCATCTTCATTACCATTGTTATTATCAGAATTACCACCAATACTACTGTTACTACCATTAAAAAAACTATAAATTGATGATGGATCAGAAAATGTAATTGTTCTTGATAATTGTTTTTTCTTTGAATCTGCTTGACAAACTCTACCACCCATACCTGTATTTAATAAATTTAAATTTTGTTGAAATTTATTTGCTGCATTAACTTTTGATAATTCATCTTCTTCAATTTGTTCATTTTGTTTATTTTCATCGAAACCTTCTTGTTGTTGAATTTCGATTGTATCAGGATATAAATCATTACCAATACTACTACTATTATTATTACCAAATGATACATCAATTGATGGTGGTGGTGATGATTGTTGATTTAAATTTTCAATTTTACTAAAATCAGTTTCACATGTTGCACTATTTGAACTTTGGCTTTGATTTAATGTTATACCATCTACTATTAAATCTTTTAAATCTAAATTTGAATCATCCAAAGTTGAGCCAAACATTTTTTGTTCACCAGATTGTGAGCTATATCCTAAACTTTCAATTAATTCTGACCATTGTGTTGTATTTGTATTTGTATTTGTTGTGTTTGTTGTATGTACATTGTTATTATTATTATTATTTATAATTATATTTAGTTCTTCTAAATTATTTATCGAATCGGTAAGTGGTTGTTGACATTGTTGTATTGGTACTTCTTGACTATCATTTATTGGATTTGGTGCATTATTATTATTTGCATTATCTTTATCAATTATCATTGTACCCAAGAAATCTAATTGTTGTAAACCTTTATATTTTCTACTATGTCTAATACCATTTGTTGAACTTGGTTTAGGTTTCTCTTGTGATTCTTTATCACCATGATCAAATGATTTTAATTTATCATCGTTACTTTGTTGTGATTGTTGTTGTTGCTGTTGTTGTTGTGAATATGAATGATGATCACCTCTATAAGGAAAAGTTCTATAAACTCTTAATGAATTTGAACGTGGTGAACTACCACTACTATTACTACCACCACCACCTTTTGTACCAACTGATCTTTGAGTTTTAATATCATAACCACTACCATTACCTCTCTTACTTGTTGTATTTGTACCACTACTAACACTTGCTTGTGAATGATTATCTGATAATTGATCTAAATCATCCAATAATGTACCAACATTTATTGATGATATAAATAAATCATTTAAACCTTCTTTATTACTATTACTATTACTATTACTTTTTTTACTATTTATACTATCACAACCACCACTACTTTTCATCATTGACATTAGATCTTGTAATTCAAAATTACTGTTGTTGTTATTATCAGCTGATTCACCAAAATTTAAATCATCAAATGTTTGTTGATTTCCTTCATTTTGATCTAATTGTTCATCAAATTGTAAATCACCTAAATTATTTGCTTGATTTTGTAATTGTTCAAGTTGATCATCTATATTATTATTATTATCTTCTACTCCTCCATCACCTCCATTTTCTCTATTCTGTAAATATATTATCAATTCATTAATATTTTATTTTATGTGTTATATTGTTTGGTAATATATTAATAACAATTTTGTTTATACTTTACTTTAAATAAAGCAGGTGATGATATTGATGTTGATAATGATGGTACCATCATCTTTTTTGTTTTTTTATTATTTTACACTAATAAATAATCAGACTTTTTGTTTATTTATTATTTTATTTATTTTATTATTACAATTTGTTTGTTTGATTTATATCTATCAATCTAAAATACTAGTTTTTCAATAAACCTAAATTTAACACACCATATGTTTTATTGTTATGTATACTATTATTTAATTATTGTTATGCGATATTTTAATTTTAATTATTATTTATGTGCGTGTGTTATTTTTTTATTTATTTTTTTGTGAAATTTAAATTTTTAAAAATACAGAATTGGTTTGTGTGTTTTGTTTATTTTTATTTGTTGGGGTATATATGTTATATTATGTTAGTTAATATTTATAAATATGTTATTGTTGCTGTTGTTATTTTACTATCTATTATTATTACTATTATTATCTTTTATTATTATACAATTTGTGTGATTACATGTAATTAATAAAAAAAAAAATAAAAAAAAAAATTTAAAAAAATTCAAAAAAAAAATAAAAAAAATTAAAATGGGCTTATCATAAAAAGTCTAACTGACCATTGTCAATTGTATGATGATTTAAAAACTTTTAAAGTTTAACCTATTTAATTAATTAAAATTTAAATTTACCCACTCAACTACCATTAAATAAACTTTTATTAGTTTGACACTATTTTATTTATATTTATATTTGTTGTACAATTATCATCACGATCACATCAAGATCGTTATTTTTCGATATTCATCAACGTTATTTTTTTAAGATATCGCCAGGTGATTTCTGTTGATACATCAAATGATTTATCTGAATATGAATTAAAAAGAACTTGAAAAACAACATCAATAATACATACACCATTAATATATAAAACAAAACCGTATCAACACAACTATAATTGTATAAAATTTTAAAATCAAACACAACAACATCAAACAAACAACAAATATTATTCACAAATAAATAAGAGACAAATGGAAATGGAGAGAAAGAGAAAGGAAACTCAAATGTATATATTCAAAAAAAAAAACACTAATATTCTTTATTATTTTTATTATTTATTTTTTTTTTTATTTAATATTACAATAATATCATTATCATTTTTTTTTTTAATTATCAATTATTTGTAAATTTGTATGAAAATTATCTTTCCAAAGTTTTGAAATTGTAGAAACACAAGTATCACATTCAACACTATTACCAGTTACTAAATTCCAATCGATTACACTATTATTACCTTCAACTTCAAATGAAATAGTAAAGTAGTTTGGTTTAAATTTTGAATATTTTAAATGAATTATATCGGTAATTGCAAAAAATTTGAAAATTGTAAATTGATTTGAACTTGGTTTAATATTTTTTGAAAGTAATGGATATTGATTAAAATTTTCAACAACAAGATAAAGATGTTGATTTGAAATAATCAATGATTTTGGAACTACATTTCTACCAGATACTTTATGATGAAGCATAGTATATTTTATAAATTCTTCATTTGGTTGTTGGAGGAGTGCATTTATAATTTGACGTGTTTCAATTGCACGTGAATAAGGTTCCAATGGTAATGATAATTGTTTAGTTGTAATGAATAGTAATCTTAAAAACTTTTCTGTACATTCTTGTGAACGTTTAATAAATACCCAACATTGATCATCCAATTCAATTCTAAATAATTGACTTGATAAACCAACAGATACACGACGAATTTCAGATAATGGAAATTGAGTAACCACGCTAAATTGAGAATCATCACCAGATTTCTTTTCTTTTCTTGTTAACAAATAAAATGTTGTCGAAGATAGCAGCAAGTAAATTTGTTTTTCATCTTCTTGTGCGGTTGAATTATATTTAATATAATTTGATTTCATAATATATGTATAAACTTCTTTACTACCACCTTTAAAAATTTTCATTTTAAAAAACAATTGAATATTTTGATCTGAAAATATACGATTATTAAATTCATCATCGTTATATTCTATAAATGTAGTCATATCTTTAAGTGAAAGTGAATTTGAAAAACTTGTTGAAGGTGATTCAACTACCATAATTGAATGATCAGTTGTGGTTGGTACAAAGAATAAATAACGTGAATTACATTTTGTACAATTTGTAAAGTTTTGTTCAGATTTACAAATGTATCTTTCTGAACAATCCATACAACTCATTGTATATTCACGATATAATGGTGGTACCAAAACTGTAAGTAGTTGATGTAACGAACGTTGATCTTCCATTTGATAATATTCACGTTGAAATGAAATTGGTACACCATCTTTAAAATTAGTTGCAATTACAATTTCCACAGTGTTTGCATCTGCTGCATCTGGTACTGAAAATACAAATACAATATTCTTTAACAAATAACTATGTACTGAATGTCCAAATAAATTGGTTTCCATTATCATATCCATTTTAATTTGTAATAATAAATTTTGATTACCTTTAGTAATTGAAAATGGTTCACAAATTAATTCATTTAAATTTGACGAGTTATTATTAATTAATGATGATTTAATTGTATTATTTGTTGGTGTACTTGATAGTGTTGTAGTTGTGGTTGTAGTTGGTGTAGTTGATAATGAAGTTGATGGAGTCTTTTCTTTTGGTGAATTTGAAATTGAAATTGGTTGACTTGTACTTGTACTTGTATTTGTATTTTCAATTATTGGTATATTTGGAGTGGTTGATATTGGTGTTGTAGTAGTTGTTGTAATTGGAGTATTATTGTTACTATTGCTGTTACTGTTGATATTACTGTTGATACCATACTTTTTACTCTTTTTAATTGGTGATTTTAATTTTTTCATTGGACTTGAAAGTGGGGTAAGACTATGAGTGGTGATTGTTTGTTGTGGTTCAATGATTGGATGATTATTTTCTTTAAATGTTGACATTTCATTTAAAACTAATAACCAGGAGTTACCACCTTCTAAACGTAATTCATCAATTTTCTTTTTTAAATTCTTTTCTTCTTCAAATTGAAGATCATTATTAATTTGTTTATTTTCAACGATTTCACCTTTTTCATCATATAATTGAGAGTCTTCTGGTAAACTATCATCAATAATTGGTTCAATTGATTTTGTATGATTAAAATTTGGATGATGATGTTTATGATTTCTTGTACCTTTTGAATTACCACCATTATTGAGCATCATTGTTGATTCAATTTTTGCATTTGGTGCAAAATCAGTTACAACTGGTACATACATATCTTTTGAATATTTTTGTGATGATTGTGGTGATGATAATGCTGATCCATTGGTTGGTGTTGTTGATTTTGATGGTGTCTTCATTCCACTGTTTGCTGTACTTGATAATTTATTAACTGCAGGTGATTGATATGTTTTAAATCCACCATTATCAACTGTATGTTTTTTAATATATTCAATTTCATATTCATTTACTTTTTTACCATCTAAATAAAATGAATGTAATAAATTCTGCAAAGATTTAAAATTAGTATACTACATATATATGTTATTATAATAATAATTATAATTACTACTTACAATTGAATTATCATTATTTAAAAAGTTTGAAATTATTAAATTTCTATAATCTTTTAAATCACAAAATGGATTTTCATCAGTGAATAAATATTCCAATTGAGGTAATGAATTTAATTTAAATATTTCTTGTATATCTTTGATTTGATTTTTACTTATATCCAAACATTCCAATGCATATAATTTATTTAATGATTCAATATGTTCAATTTGATTACCTCGTAATGATAAATGTGTAATCATACCCAATTCTTGATTTATATTATTCATTTCTTTGATTCTATTAAATGATAAATTTAAAACTCTTAAATATAAACATTCTTGTAAATTACTACCAATCCTACTAATTAAATTACCTTCTAAACTTAATTTTTCAATTTTATATAATGAATACTGATAAGGTATAATATTAGTATTATATTACATAATTTATAATAATTATTTATTTTGTACATACAGCAGATTTATCAATTTCAGGTATATTATTAAATGAAATATCCAATTCTTTTAAATTTGACCAAATTTCATTTTTATTATATAAATATTGAAATCTTTTATTTGATAATTCTGATGGTGATAATGGAGTACCATCTTCCAATTCAAATATCATTGTTGAAATTGATTGAAAATGTGGTAATGATGATTCATCCTCTACAATTAATAATTCATCCAATGAATTTAATGATCCATAAACTGTAAATTGTTCAATATGTTGTGATAATTTAAATAAATTTGAAATTAAACCAGGTTTAACATAATGTAATTCTAATACTCTAATTGATTCAAATAATGTTAAATCTAAAATTCTATTCTTTTCTACTAATTCTGGTTGATTTGGATCAATCTAAAAAGAATATTAGTATAATGTTTTAACACGACAATACTCTATTTATATATTTGTATATACATACTCTTAAAAACTTTATTAATGAAATTATAAATTGTAAATCCAATAATTCACTCTTTGATACTTTAAATGATACTCTTTTACCATGTAAATATAAATTTAATTGTTCTAAACAAATTGAATTTAATGTTAGACAAACACTACCCGCTTTTAATTTCTTTTCATTTAATTTTATAAAATCATTCAATGTTGATATTAATTCATCTGAATTATGAAATTCTTTCATTTATTATTATGTATATATATGTGTATGTGTTATATTATATTGTTATTACTATTATTTATTTATTATTATTACTTTTTTTTATTTTGTATATGTACACACTATTACTATTTACTATTCATTATAAAATAAATTATTTAAAAAAAAAAAAAAAAAAAAAAAAAAAAAAAAAAAAAAAAAATTTAAATAAAAAAAAAAAAAAAAAAAAAAAAAAAAAAAATCTACCTTTATCGTCAAAAAAATATTAACAAAAAAAATAAAAAACTTTTCATCATTCTTTAAGTTTTATTTTTATACAAAAAGATTATTTAAATAATTTGATAATCTAGTTTTAAACTTTTCATTAATATGATATATCTTTTTAATTAATTTAAATTAATTAAAATTTATATTAAGAACCAAATATTTCCCTTTTTTTGGTTCCTACTTGTTGCAACACAAAAATAATAATATTATTTACAATAATTCACCAACTTCTTTACAACCAATCATTGGATCACCAATTCTAATTAAACCTACTTTTGAATCTGTTGAAGCAGTTACTAGGTATTCATCATTTTTAGAAATTGATAAATCTTGAATATCCCTTGAATGTTTATACACAGTACCAAGTAAATCATGTGCTTGATCAGACCTATTTAAAATCTTTAAATTTCCATCAGGACCAGAAAGGAATAGTTTAGTACCACTATGTGAATAGTGAAGGTTTGTAATTGATTTACATTGAGGAATGAAAAATACATTTTCAAGTGTACCATCAATTTGAAATATACTTAATCTGTCGCTACCAACTACTAATGCAGAATGATTATTTGATGGTTGTTCTGGTGTAATTGCAATTGAATGTTGAGTTGATGAAAAATCAAATTGTTTAACTATATTTTTTTGACAATCAATTAATTTTGCTGTTGAATCTGATGATGCTGTTAAAATTAAATTGTTACCACCATTGCCACCATTGTATGACGCACCATTATAAAATCTTGACCATGATCTATCTAGTACTTTTATATCATTAATTGTATTTTGATGAATTTGATCTATATTTTTAATTGGATTTGGTGTTCTAATATCAATTTGTGATATACCTTTACCTGTAATGTTTGGACATACCAATAAATTAACATCATCTGGATATCTTTCAATCTTTGTTTTAAATGCACTAGAATATGTACATTTATCAAATGATTGAACAATTGCTGCTTTTTCTATATCAAATATTAATAGTTTATTTGAACTTGTTGATAATGCAATTTTATCACCTCCATGTAAAAATTTTACTATAATAAAGTATAGTTTGTGTTAGATATATTAATTATTAAATTCTTTTGTATTACACGATCAATGTATACTTACAACCACTAAAATTTACAGTACCAGAAAATGAAATTACAGAACTTGATAATAATTTACCAAATCTTGCAGAATATAAATTAACTTTACCATCGATACCACAACTTGCAAATATAAAATCATCATTTGGAGAGAAATCAATACCTTTTACAGCACGATGATGTGCTTCAAAAAATGTTGCATTACCTAATACTCCTTTTGAAACGGTTGTTGGAAATTGTGATAACATTGAATATGAAAGTAATTCATTAATATCGTTTGGATTAATTGATATACTATGACCACCACTATAATAATTAATACCACTACCGCCGCTACCACTGACACTACTACTATTATTAATATTATTTAATGTTGTTGTTGTAGTTGATATTGAATTTGTACCTGGTGTTGATGATGTTAATCCTGTATTTGATATTGTAATTGAACGACCACCACTATTTCTATCATATAATATATTTATGTTATTGTTGTTACTGTTGTTGTTACTGTTATTACCACTTAATAAATCTTGAATATTAGTTTGTGAAGTTAATCTTAATAATGAAAAGAATGGACTAGTTCTTGATGTTGTAGTTGGTGATGTTGTATTATTTGTAGTTGTGTTATTATTAGGATTTGAATTATCTTGCATAGTTTTTAGTATTAATTTATATATACACACATAAAAATACAATAATTTATTATAATAAACTAAACTTTCAAAAAGTAGTTTATAGTTTTTAACTTGTGTGTGTCGTTTATTGTTAATTGTTTTTTTAGAAATTTTATTTTTTTAAAAGCTATGCTTTTTACATAATTGGTTTATTTATAACTTTTGTTTTATTAATTATTATTTGTTTATGTATCTGTATTGAATTTTAAAAAAATAAAAAAAAAAATTCAAAAATTCAAAAAAAAAAAACATTTTTTCATTAATTTTTTTGTGTTGTATTTACAGTTTTTTATTTATTTATTATTATTACTATGTAGTATTATTTAAAAAAGATTATTATTATTTGTTTTTATATAAAAATTTATGTACAAATATTACCCATACACATTCTATTATTAGATTGTTGTTGGTGATTCATATTTTTTCTTTTGTTATTGTTGATATTAGCAAAAGAGATTGGAACATTTTCATCATGATGTTGTTGTTTTCTTGTATTGTTGCCTAGTTCTTCAAAGGAAGCAGCAGTCATAGCCAAAGCATCTAATAAATCTAAACCAGTTAATTGTTGTTGTTGTTGAGGTTTATTAATTAAACTACCTTTTGAATATGGTAATGAAGAGAAGATATTACAATTGTTATTGTCGTTTCCTTTTTTCATTACATTATCAATTAAACTATTAATTGATTGAACATTATTGTTTGTTGTTGTGGTTGTGGTGGTTGTTGGTTTTAATTTAAATAAAGTTGATTCAATTTCAAATGTATTATTACGATTATTATTTAAAATTGGTGATGATTGTAAATCTCTTTTTGGTGATAAAGATGGTACGTCATCTGAATTATTATTATTATTGTTACTATAAAATGAAAATGAATTTTTTGGTGAAGGAATTGGAGAAGAAGAACAAGTTGGAATTAAATAAGATGAATATGATGTTTTTGGTGTACTGAATGATTGTGATTGTGATTGAATTGATTGTTGTAATTTATCTTTTTTATATCTCTTATTATTTATTGTTTCATATTCATCATCAACCAATTCAACATTATCATTTTCAATATCAGATTCAACTTCTTGTTGTTGCTTTTGTAATAATTGTTGTTGTAATTGTTTTGCAAGATGAACTTGTTTAACTTGTTGTTGATATTGTTCTTGTTTAATTTGATATGTTGTTGAATTTGATAATGATTGAAATACAAGTACATTTGATTGTGGATAATGAAATTCATTTCTAAGTAATCCCAATTCAATTAGATAGCCAATTGCAGAAAAGAATATTGTAATTGTATTTAAATTGTCCAATGGATTTTCGATCCATTTCCCAATTATAATTGTGTAATCTGGTGTTTTAAAATAACCACTTGAACTATTAATTTCAGTGGAACCATTTAAATTATTCATTTTTGAAAATAATGGAAACATCATACATGTTTGCCATATCTTTTTCTTTTGTTGTTTACTTAGCTTATTGATTGTTGGTAACCAGTAATTTAATAAAGCCAATTGTTGAATAGTTGATGAAAATCCATATCCCCATAATGATGATGTTAATATAATATTTGATGAAATTGATTCTTCAACAATGATATCAGAAGTGGTAGTAGCAGCAGCAGAAGCATCGGTAACAGTATTATTAAATATATTTTTATTTGATTCTATTAAAATTGAAATTGATTTTTCAATTAATTGTAAAGTATGATAATTAATATGATCTTCATTTGAAATTAATGATTGAAAGAATGTTTTAACTTGTTTATTTGAATCAATTTTAAATAATTGATTCTCTATATTAGTGTGATTTGCTTTTTTTAAACTTTCTCTTTTAAATGTACTCCAAAATAAATTTCTAACATGCACAGAAGATGAATCAATTTTTTCAACAAATTTTGATACATTTTCAACCATTACTTTAAATTGTTGTTCTTCTTCTTTTATTTGATCTTCATGTTGATCTTCCTCATCATGATTTATATTATTATTATTGTTATTATTATTTAATGATGGTACATTATCTTCATAATTGTTATTATTATTATATTTATTCATTTTTATATGTGTGTATTTATTTGTGTGTGTTTATTTGATAGATTTTTAAAAATCTAAAATAATGAAAATAAAAAAAAAAACATCAATGTTAATAATTTGTGTGTTACGCTTCTATTTTAAATTTTTTTTGATTTTATTTTATTTTAATTAATAAAAAGTGTAAAATCAAAATATTGAAAATGTGTAATTTGGAAATTAGATTGGTTTTATGAGAATTCCTTATTAATCAAAATAATTACACTGTATTGTGGGCAAATTGTACTATCGCGATAGATATTATTATAAATTAATTAAAATAAAATATTATGCGAACTTACAAATTGTAGATATTTTAATTTTTATTTATATTTATTTGAAATTTTTTTTTTATATGCGCTTTTTTTTAAAAAAAAAAATATATTAAGTCTATCTAAAGTTATGTATATATATATTTTTATTATATGTGTTTTTATTTATTTAATTAAGTGTGAGTGAATTTACTTTTTTCTTTTTTTTTTAATTTAACAAAAAAATAATTGTGTTTAAAAATTAAATCAGAAAAAAAAAAAAAAAAAAAAAAAAAAAATCTATAAAATATCTCAAATTTTGATTTTTTTTGAGTAGAATTGTTGTTGTGATTAATATAACACCATTTTTTTTAACATCAGTTTCTAAAAATAAAACATTACACATCCCGAGATATTTAAATAACCAAAAATTCACACTTTGCAATATGGAGAATGATGGTATTTTTAGTGATTTAAACTTGAACACACAAATAAATTACAACAATACACACTCACAATATATAGAGTTTGTACTTTGAATTTTAATATTTTTCAACATAATAACAATGACAGAATGTGAATATGTGTGCTAGTATGTGTGTGTGCTAGTATGTTTCAAATTAATTTATTTATTTTTATTTTTAGATTTTTTTTCTTTATTTTTTAATATTATTCAACCACTTTTCAAAAATACACACATATAATAATAACAACTTATTTTAAAAGATCTTGATATTTATATATATATTTTTATTTTTATTCTGTGGTTGTTTATTTTATTTTATTTTTCAACAAAAAACAATATCAATCAACACAAACACATAAAATTATTATCACTACGTTCGTTACCCAAAAACAGATTATTATTTACTTATTTTGAAAAACTATTATCTCAAATAAAAAAATACTAGAACTGGTGATAATGGAGGTGGTTTATATTTTTTTCAAAATCTAGTGTTGTTAACACCACTATTCTCTTTAAAAATTAAAAAAATAATAACCAAAACACACTTTTAAAAAAATGAACCAGGTTATAAAAAATTCTAAATTTAAATATATTTTATGAATTTCATATGATATGGTGGTGATTACTTTTTTAAAACATTTTATTAAAACACATAATATACATTTATCAATTCACCCATTTTTATTTATTTGTGTATATAATTTTAATTTTTTAGGATTTTTGTTGATTTTATATTTTTAATAATAAAAAAAAGTGTAAAATGAGTTTCTTATCAAATCGAAATATACACACCCAATACATACGTATCAATAGAAATTGTTATAATAAATTAGATAATTCATCATTTGTGTTGATTATTACTATTATTTATATATGTCTGGATTTTAGTTTTTAGTTTATCGCTCAAAAAAAAAAATAATGGATTACTTTAAAAAAATAAACATTAGATAATTCATTAAAAGAAACAAAGTTACAACACTAAAACATAAACAATGATATTATTATTAATAATATTAATACAAATGATCATTATAAATAATATCACATAAATATTATTGGTATCATTTGGAGATCATTTGTAATTAATAAAGTTTCCTGTATAAGATTGTACGATCTGAATCAAAATTTGTCAATGATGATGTGATCAGGTGTACCATAATGATATATCCATATTTTGGTGTATTACTAATGAGATAATGTTCCTATATGCATGTGTTCTGAATAGATCAAGATTTGTTTATATAATTCCAGTTGAATCTGTATTTTATATTGTGTATTTTCTGCAGGCTGTGGTGTTGTAGATTTGTTTGAGTGTTGGTGGTAATGAATTATTATTTGTGGTTATTGTTTGTGGGGTTTGTTTTTTTATTAATATTGGTTGTAGAATTTGAACTTTATCTTATAGATGACCAATTTGAGTTATATAGTTTTCCCATTCTTTTTTAATTTAAGGTATGGAGAAGAAATTTATTTGTTGATGATTTGATCTGTCCAACTTATCAAGTATATTGAATTATTTGCAGATTTATGTAAAAATCTGTTATATATCGGTATATATAGTACTTGTCTTAATTGTAAATTCCACATACCAACATCTTTCTTATAATGGTTTTAATTATCTATCATAACACACTAAATGTATTTTTGCTCGTGAATGGATGGTTGATGTGTTGTTTTCAATGGAATTGGTATTGAGGGTCGGTGATTCTGAATTTGTGGGTGAATTCATAAGCCTGGAGATTTTTTTTTTTTTTTAAGGAAAGGATTAAACAATTATAAAAAGTTTATTATAATACTTTTGATAAATTATTAGTTTTTCTTGTGATATTTGAGTGGACCTCGATAATGTGCTTTTTCTTCTTTGGTTTGGAATTGACGTATCGATGAATTTGACAACGATTTTATCGAGGGCAGCTCTTGAAGTTTGTGGGGTAATTGATTTTCTTAAAGTCGACCAGCAACACAACCTTTAACCATACCGTATTGAGCGAAACCACCTATTGGATTGATGGTTTTTTCTGTTAAATCTTATTCAGTTTTACCAGTTGCAACTATACAGGCTTCATTTTGAGCAGCACCAATTCTGTAGATTTTCTTGTTATGTTCAAGATGATAACAGTTGACCAGAACGTGGAACTGTGGTACTGACCACGACTTGAATGCCATGCACCAATACAAGCAACCTTTCGTAAACCAATGTGTGTTTTTCTTGGTAATTTATGGACGCCCCATCTTTTGATGACACCGTTAAAACCTTTACCTTTGTAACTAATGATATCAATCAATTCGTTTTCAACAAAGACACCAGTGACAGTTTTTTCAAAATTGGCGAAGAGCAAAGTCTACTTTTTCAACGATTGAACCACTGTTAACTTGGATTTCAAGGACGTGTGCTTTCTTTTGAGTTTATTATAATTTGTGTGTGAGCAATAACACGGATGACGGTACATCTCTTTTAGATGGCTTGTAATTGAGCAGCAATAGTTTTTTACCTTGTTCAGTTTCGTATTGTTTAGAGTATTTGGTGAAAGATTTCTTAGATTTTGATTTATACCAGTTTTTGTATAATCTACGAGATAAATGTTGAGCCCATACAGTTTTGGATGGCGTGGTAGAGAGGAAAAGGTGATTTGTTATTTATTGTAAATTCATCCTCCCAATTTAATAAGTATCTTGAATTACATAAATGATCTGCTGCTGGATTATCTACCCTGCAATGATTGATCTTGGTACCGTTAATAATGTTTCTCTCCATGCATATACTCTTTCTGATGGATCGTATGACTTGAAAATACTTAAAACTGTGTACACTTCACAATTTTACCTTTCTCCCCTGTCTCCCCTGTCTTATACTTCTTAAATGGAAATACTAATGCTAAACCTTCTCTATCTCTTGTGCTGAAATTTGAATTCCGCACTTGTGAATTCTCTACCATTGAAACATACTGGTCTTAAATCACCATTTTCATCTCTTTGACATATTACCATACCTATACCATAATCTGATGCATCTGTAAACATTTGGAATGGTTTTTCTGAGCCATTCTCTCCCTTATTAAAAAAAAAATCTAATTAAAAACAAGAACCGAACCAGGATTGAACTGGCGACCTAACGATTTGCAGTCGCTTGCTCTTCCACTGAGCTATCGATTCTTTTTTGATGTCAAAAAGACTTTTTTCATTTTTTGAGGTTTTTTCAATCATAATGGTGAAATAAAGGTTTTGGGAAAACAAAAAAAAATTTTTCAAACATAAAAAAAGGAATTTTCGTGATCTCAATTCAAAACAACAATAAGAACAAACAAATTAAAAACAATAAATATTAAGTTTTTTTTTTTTTAATTGAAGTTTAGCCAACTATTTTTTTTAAGGCCTGGCTTGTTTATTTGGTAATTTAATTTGTGGCACTTGTTCAATTTTTATTGTTATTGAGTATGTACCCACCATTCTTACAGTACTAGACTGCAAACATTGCATGGCAGGGCACGATCTTCATTGATTGTGATGACTTATTTACTATTGCTAAAAAGCAAGATTTTTGTTGATGGATATATAATCCCTCCATTTCAGTCTACGGTCTATAAAACTAAATCCTGCGCCATTAACTTTATTTCATATAGATGTTGTTAATCCTCAAAACCAAAGAAAAATCAATTAAAAAATTATTATTATTTATTATTATTTATTTTACAAAAAAGAGTTTTAAATTTATGTATTATTATTATGTATAAAGTTTAAGCAGTTGTAGTACTATTGTTATTATTGTTACTACTATTATTATCAACATTTGTTATTGTTTCTTTTTTATCTTTTTTCAATAAACCTACACATAAACCAACAACTAAAGCTACAACAATTATAACCAATATAATGATGATAACCATTTTCTTACGATAACTACAAGCGTATTTATTTGCTTTTACCAATTGAACGTTTGCCTCTTCAACATTTAAACGAGCAACAGTAGTTTGTTGATTAGTTTGTTCTATTCCAGGACGTTGTTCAGCAGTTAATTTATTTAAATCATCAGAAATCTCTTTTAATATAGTTAATTCTTTTACCAATGTTTTCACTTCGTTATTATATTCTTGTAGTATCATTTCCTCTACTGGTTCAGCGTTTGACAATGTAATTTCCAATTGTTGTAATTGTAAGTGTTGTTGCTGTTGTTGTTCATTTTGATTGAATTGAGTTGTATATGATGGTTGAATTTTACTTGATATTGAATCTGATCTATTTGATTGTGCTGTACGTCCATTAATTGATAATGAACCTGAACGACCGCCTGATCCAATTGCATTTCTTAATTGTTGATTTATAATTTCTGTACATTCCTTTTCAAATTGTTTGGTCAATTCATTAAATTGTGTTGTCAAATTTTTAACTTTTGGTCTATCTGCTCTTTCAAATCCAGTTGTTAATAATTTCTTTGTATTGTTTATTATATTTTTACCATTTTCAATTTCCTAATAGAATAAAATGAATGAACGATTAATATTAATGTATAGTATTGCGTTTTATAATTGTTATTGCGTGTCACATACATTTTTAATTGTACCTCTAAATTCAACTGTGTCTCTTGATGATCCAATTGTTGATTTCTTTACACTAATATTTTGAGTAGTTTCATTTAAACTATTTAAATATGTTGCAAGTTGTTCAAATGACATTATTTAATGTATATTTATATGTATTTATAGTGATAAATGAGTGAATGATGTATGAATTGATAAGTGTGGATAGTATTTTTATTTTTCAACTTTTTTTTTTATCCAAAGATATTTTGATAAAAAAAAAAAAATAAAAAATAATATTTAAATAATTTGTCAGTTAAACAACAACCTTAAATTTTCAAAAACAATACACAAAATAAAATATTTGAATGTATGAAAAATAAAAAAATAAAAACGATAGAACACAGTTGTAATAATAATAGTGACAATAATAACCAGATAACTATCACGACCTATTTTTTTATTTCAAAGATAATAGTCGAAAAATAAAATGTTGGTCGGAATTATTTTTATAAAAAAACTATGACATCGTATATTTTTATCATTTTATTTACTTTCATTATTTGATTACAGACAATGAATTCATTCGATTGTTTTATCAAGAATGAAAAAAAAAAAAAAAAAAAAAAAAAAATTAAAAAAAAAAAAAAAAAAAAAAAAAAAAAAAAAAAAAAAAAAAATAAAAAAAAAAAAAAAAAAAAAAAAAAAAATAATAAAATTAATAA
>JABXES010003258.1:0-38499 GCA_013375695.1 Dictyostelium brefeldianum
CTCTCTTTCCTTTTTGTCAAATTCTGACTGAAGGTTATCCTCTGTGGCGTAGTTTAGTACCCTTTCGGGAGTTTTTTTTTTTGTTGTCTTGCGACGATGATTTGTTTTTGTTCTTGTGTTTTTTGTTTGTTGAAGAAAATTGCTTAGGCATTGTCTCAACGGGTGAGCTCGAGAATCGAACTCGGGTCCAAGGCTTTGATCAACATGGCTAAGCGGCGCATGGTTATTGTTTTTTTATCTCGTTTTTTTCTTCAAAAACATCAACAGCTTCCTTGTTGGTCTAGTGGTGAGGATTTTCGCCTGTCACGCGAAAGGCCCGGGTTCAATTCCCGGACAGGGAGTCATTTTTTAACTTCAGGGAATTTTTTTTTTTACCTTTTTTGGAGCGGAGAGAATGGCTTAGTGGCTATAAGCATTAAGCAACTATCTCGCTCAGATTCGTATCTCGTGGGTTCGAGTATGGGTTGTCGTGAATTGACACGACCACAAAAATGGTATCGAGCCCTTGCCCTTGGGATAACAACCGCTCAAATCGCCACACTAGCTGAAATATCGCACCACTAATCAAAAACCCGCTGAAACATCGCAAGCTAGCTTAGAATAGCACCTAAAACCATAAAAACACCATATTCAAAAGGCTAATTACCTTCAATAAAAAAAAAAAAAAATTTTGGAGCGAAACTGAAAATCCAATTATAAAAATACACTTGAACAAGTAAAATCAAAGATCAATAAAGTTCCACCAGTTATTGTGGGTTTATCAACTGTTATCCCATATCTTATAGCAAAACCAAAATTTATGAAATTAAGACCATTATCATTAGCATTCATTGGTTTCACAACGTCATTGATTTTATGTTCCGGTTCAACTGTATCTTTTGACAAAGAAAATGGAATACTTATTGAATATAAGAATAATGACAATAATAACCAAAATAAATAAACATTTGTAAAATACTATATGATTGATAATCAATATGATGTATGTATATGTATTATAAAGATAATCAAATCCAAACCCGAAAAATTAATTTCGCACCAGTGATTTTCACAATTTTTTAATTTTTTTTTCAATTTTTTTTTTTTTTAATTTTTTAATTTTTATTTTATAAAAATATATAACAAACAAACAAATAAAAAAGATGGTATACACTTTAGTATTAATTAGACATGGTGAAAGTACATGGAATAAAGAAAACAAATTTACTGGATGGACCGATGTAGATCTTTCAGAAAAAGGTGTAATTGAAGCACACGAAGCAGGTAAAAGATTATTGAAAGCAGGTTTCAAATTTGATATTGCATACACAAGTGTTTTAAAGAGAGCAATTCGTACATTATGGATCTTATTAGAAGAATTAAATTTATATTGGATTCCAGTATCAAGACAATGGAGATTAAATGAACGTATGTACGGTTCACTTCAAGGTTTAAACAAATCTGAAACCGCTGCTAAATATGGTGAAAGTCAAGTTTTAGAATGGAGAAGATCATATGATACACCACCACCAGCACTCGATGAAAATGATGAACGTTATCCAGGTAATGATCCAAGATATGCTGGTCTTGCAAAATCTGATATCCCAAAAACTGAATGTTTAAAAGATACTGTTGAAAGATTCTTACCATTATGGAATGAAACTATTGCTCCAACAATTAAGTAATTATTAAATTTAGTAATAGGTTTTATTATTATTGTTTAACAAAAACTAATGCTTAGTTTCTAATTACAGATCAGGTCAAAAAGTTTTAATTGCTGCTCATGGTAATAGTATTAGAGCATTAGTTAAATATTTAGATAACATTGCTGATGATAAAATTGTATCAATGGATATTCCAACTGGTATTCCATTAATTTATGAATTGGATGAAAATCTTAAACCAATTAAACATTATTATCTCGCTGATGAATCTGAATTAAATGCTGCAATTCAAGCTGTTGCAAATCAAGGTAAAGCAAAATAAACAAAATATCAACAAGTCTAATTTGTTTTTTTTAAAAAAAAAAATATATTTTTTCTCAATTATTTTCATTTTATCAACAACATATAACCAAACAATCACACATAAAAATGAATAATGATTTATTATTTTTTAAAATATGGAGAAACGTTTATTTAAAATCGGTTGTCTTTAATCATATAGAATATTATAAAAATAATAGAGTTGTTAGTTTTAAAAGTATAAAGGAACTAAGAGAATACAAATATAGAGAATATATACATAAATTATGTTTTATTGGTGAATCAAAGTTATCACTTGGAGATTTGCCAGACAATGGAGAATTATCAATATTGGATATACCATTTGGTTCATTTAATGATGATCAAACTATACCATATGGAGTTAAAGAGATTATATTTTCACCAATTTATTGTTTAATATCAGAAGGTGTTGATATATTAGAATATTTACCAAACAGTGTGGTATCAATTACAAATTCTTCAACTACAACATTTATTACAAATTCAATTTTATCAAATAAACCATCAAAATCATTAATTCCATTAATAAATAATTTAACAGAGTTGGACTTAGGTAGAAAATGGGACAATGACAAATTACAAATTAAAAAATCATTATTTTCAAATTTAAATTGTTTAAAAACATTGAAAATACCAGGATATAAAGAATTACTAAATGAAGGAGTATTACCAAATTCAATTACCGATTTAACTGTTAGTCATCCAAGAGGTTGGGTTATTAAAAAATCATCACTTCCAATTGGTTTAAAATCATTACAACTAGTTGAACCAGATTATTCATTAAGATATAATCAACAACATGGAATTACATTACCAGTTGACGGATTGCCAAATTCACTGACTAAATTAACAGTTGATACATTTTCATTAGATATCAAAGATAACGCCGCTATACCACCAAGTGTAACATTATTATCAATTTTAAAACCATTAAAAAATCATAAACCAATTTCAAAATCAATACTCCCAACTGGATTGAAAAAATTGGAAATATCAATTACCAATTGGAGCTATTTAATACTTGAACCAGATGCACTTGCAAAATTACCTCAATTATCAAGTTTAATTTATAAAATTGATTCTATGAATGTACCGACATTTATTCAACCCCTGGATAATAAAAAGTTGATCAAATCTACACCTTTTACAATGTTACCAAATACATTGACCTATTTATCATTAAAAGTGAAACCAGATAGACCATTTGAAAAAGATACAATTGGAAATTGTAAACAATTAAAAAGTTTAATACTTTCAAATTATGATTATCCATTAATCTGTGGTATGTTACCAGATTCATTAATATATTTAGAACTTGAATCATTTAATCAATCAATTAATAATGGTGTATTGTTAAATTTAAAATCATTGACCTCATTGAAATTTGGTAACTCTTTTAATCAATCATTTGATATTTCAACAAATAATTGTTTTCCTCAAAACTTATTGGAAATTTCATTGGGTTCAATATATAATAAACAAATACCACCAAATGTATTACCTTGTAATTTGAAAACTTTAGAATTTGGTCTAAGTTTTGATCAACCATTATTACTAAATACATTTCCAGATTCATTAAAAAAATTAACTTTTTCAAGATATGGTACATTTTCACACCCAATCGACCAAGTTGGTTTGTTTCCAAATAATCTAAAAGAATTACAATTTGGTAACTTTGGTTATTCACATCAAATTACAAAACAAGATGTATTCCCAGATTCTTTAACAACATTAACATTAACACATTCTATGGATTTAGATAATTTTTTAGGTTGTAATGTATTACCAAGAGGTATAATAAATTTAAAAATTTTAAAATAAAATTGTTAAACTGTTAAATACAATCAATTCAAATAAAAATATAAATAATTTTTAAATAATAAAAAAAAGAGGGAGTTTTTATTTTTAAATTTTCAAATCATTTCAAATTGGGAATTGTTGATATTGATAATGGGAGGATTGATATTGTTGACTTTGAAAAAAAAAAAAATCTATTCGAATATATAATAATGGTTGATGGTTGTTGATAGAAACATATTGAATTTCTATTGTTATTGTTATTTTTGGTATTTATAAATATTATTATTGGAATAATTTAATTGATTGTAATGTTATTGGTTGTTGTTGTTGTTGTTGTTGATATTGGTTTATTATTGTGTTGCTTTTTTTAGTTTGTTGTTTGATTTTTTTTTTATTTTTTTTTTTATTTTTATGATCGATTATTTTAATTGAATAAATATGATTGTGTTTAAATACAAATTGGATCACCTTGATTTGGAATAATTACTTTAATACCATTTGTATTTGCTTCTTTTAATTGTTGATAAATTACTCTTTGAGTAGTCCAACCATTTGGATCTTCTGAAACTTGTGGTTTAATATGTTCAACGATTAATTTAACATGTCTTAAATTTGTGGTTGGTGGTGAAGTTTGAATGGATTGAACTAATAATTGATCCATTAATTTCATGACATCTCTTGGACGAAGATGACCAAACATTGCAGAATCTGGGGTGATATTTGGGAATGAAGTTTCAAGGTAGATTGCTTTTAATTTATCAATTTTAATTTGTTTCCAAACAGAGTAGATTTTACCTTCCCAATCACAAGCAACACTTGATGGTACACCAGTATCACTGAAAAATGCAATTTGTTCACCGGTTACACTATCGGTGAAAAGGAATGAAGTTGAAATTAAATTATCATGACACAATTCAAATGGTTTAACTTTGAGTGAAAATGGGAATTCATTGGAAACAGCACTCATAATTGTAGCATTGTATGGTACTAATTCAGTGAATGGATATTCAATACCAGCAGCTAAACTAAAGTATTGATAACGTCCAAATGATGGAAGATTTGGCCAAACTTGATTATTGAAAAGATTTGTTGAAATTGAATTGATTGTTGATGGTAAACCCATAATTGTTTTCTTTTGAAGGATACCAGTTGAAAAATCTGATGGTTTGAAACCTAATTTCTTTATTAAACCCATGATACCATTGTTAATTGGTGGTTGTACATCAATCCAATTCTTTGCTAAATAATCTTCTGGTGATACCAATATTAAACCACCAACATGATCCAAATGTGAATGACCAATGAAATAACCAAGTACATGATTTTTAAGGAACCATGATGTTCTTTGTTCTGGTAATACTGCCCATGCTGGATATGTAATATTGAATAATGTATTGAAATATTTAAATGTAGTTAAACGTCTAACTCCTTGCCAAACGGTACCTGCATCCAATGCAATAAATAGATTACTACCTTTTCTTGTCAATAGGAATGACGATAAATTACCTTCATCCAATCCACCAGTTGTACCTAAAGGAACGGTTATATAAGATGCATCTCTACAATCTTTACTAGCAAATGATCCACTATAGTAATTCCAATTTTCTGGTGTATAATAATCATTTAAATCATAGAAATTACTTCCATCATTACTATTCTTTGTTGATCTTCTTTCTGATCTTTCTGCTGATATACCTCTGTCTTGATTTTCATCATCATCATCACAATCTTCTGTTTGATGTGTATTTGTTAAATTTATAATTATAAAAATTAAAAATATTAAACTTATTCTAAAAATAATAAAAATAAAAGTGTGGTGTTAATTTATGGTGATGGTTATAATTTTTAAAAATATCACAGAGACACTTACAATTTTTTGGTTGATATCTTCATTTTTTTTGGTATTAGTTATTCGAATTATGTGTTTTATTTTAATTGTTCTTCTTATTTTATATATATATATATTCTATATTAAGTATTTTATATTAATATATTATTAAAAAAAAATTTAAAAAAAAAAAAAAAGAGTTTGATTATATAAATAAATAAATAAATTAAATAAATAAAGTGCGTGTGCGAGTGAGAGTGATAGAGAGTGTGTTTTGTTTTTTTAAAATATTAAAAAATTAAAAAACCAACAACTTGATATTTTTGAATCTACTGTTATTGTTGTGTTTAAAAGTGGTGTGTGGTGTTGTTTAAGAAAAAAAAACAATTTGTTATATATATATTGATTATATATTAATTATTATTATTTAAAATATATATTATATTGTATTTGTTTTGTTGTATTTATATTGATTTTTTAAAATTTTTATATTAATTTAAATTTATATATTTAAATTAAATAATTATTAAAATGGTGAGCGAGTAAACATGAAAATGTGTTGGTGCACATATTAGATCACATTTTAAAATTGGTGTGTAAAAAAATAAATAAAAAAATAAAAAAATTAAACCACCCCCACCCCCATATTTTGATGTTATTGTTGTCAAACATGATATATATAAAAAGAGATGTTTTGTATGAAATATATAAAGTAACACAATTGTATAAAATTGGATATTTAAAATGGTTTTCAAAGATCTTTGAAATCGTATATATAACATAGAGTGTGTTATTTATATCATGATTTTTGTTTTGTTTTGTTTTGTTTTGTGCGAGTGTGTATGTGTATGTGTGTGTGTGTGTGTGGGTTTTAAAATTGTTTTTTTTAAAATTATTTTAGAAATCAAAGTTGTACTGTAATTTAATCATAACACCAAATATGTGAGACTAATTATTATTGTTATTGTTTGTATTTTATTTATTATTTTTAGGTATTGTTATTATACATGTATATAATAAGGGGTATGTATTTTTTTTATGGTGGTATTTTATTATTTTTGTTAATGGTGTGATTAGTAGTTGCATTAAAACAACTATAAACTAATTTAAATAGTTGACAGTTATATGGATTGATATATCAAATTTAATTTAGGAAATAAATAAATCTATTAAAACACATATATGTTCATTGTTTCTGAATTTAGATATCTTGGTGTGTGAGTGTGAATGTGAATGTGATTGTGAAATTTAAAAACAAAACAATTTATTCAAATAAATACCAACAATGATTAAAAAATTGTTATTTCTTTTTTCCCGATAGGTTGAAATAAAATGTGGTGGGTGTGTATGTTATTGTTATTGTTGTTACAAGTTTTATTTTTACAGTTATTATTATTTGTAATGATATTGTGTTATTATTTTTGATAATGAATTATTTTGCACGACATAAATAAAAAATAAAAATAAAAATAAATAAATACAAAAAAAAAACTGTAGGAAATGCAAAAATAGTGAAAAAAAAAACAAAACCACATACAAAACAATCATTTGATAACGATAAAGAAAATCACAAAAATGTGATTTAAGATTTTGATGAGGTTGGAATTGTGATTTTTTAGAAAAAAAAAAAAGTCAAAAATTGATCAAAATCCGTGCGGATTTGGGACATGTTGAAACCCAAGCATATTTGATTGATTTCCAAGCATGCTTTGAATTGATTACCCGAAAAGTAATAGACTATAAAAAAATAATAATGATATTTACCTTTATATATTTTTACAGTAATGGTACAAAAGTTGGGAATTGAATTGAATAATATTTGATTTGTTAAAAAAAAGTATTATTGTTGGTTAATATTATTACAAAGGTATTGTGTGTTTTTTATTAAGTTTTGTTTTTTTAAAAAATATTTTGGTGATCAAAAAATGTGTTTGTGTAGTAATGATACAAATTATTTATTTATTTAATGTTACAAAATAGAGTGGTTAAAGTAATAGTACAGAGTGTATTGTATTTTTTTTTTTTTTTTTTTTTTTTTTTTTAATGTGACAGAAAAAAAAAAAACATTAAAAAAAAAATGGTTTTTTAATTTTAAAAACAAAAAAAAATTTTTAAAACACCAAAAAAAAAAAAAAAAATTTAGATCAAAAAAAAACAAAAAAGATGTGTGGTTTACTTTTTTTTTTTATTTCTTTTTATTTTTAATTATTTGTTAAAATAAATTGTTTAACCGTTGTAGAATTTTAAATGATAATTTTGATAAAAGATTTTCGTTGAATTTTTTTTTTTTTTTGATTAAAAATTTGAAAAATAATAATAATGTGATAAATAAATAAGACATATACACAACGATGGATGAAGATAATAGAGTAATTGTTATTCATAATGGAACATATAATATACAAGCTGGATTTGGTGGAGATGATGCACCTAGATGTATATTTAGTAATGTAGTTGGTACAGTTAGAGAAAGGTTTAAAAAGATAGTTGGTATAGAAGATAAATTATATGTTGGCGATAGCGCACAATCAAAAAGGAATTTTCTAGATTTAAGGAATCCAATTAAAAATGGTATAATTAAAAATTGGGATGATATGGAAAAAATATGGAATTATACATTTTATAATGAATTACAAGTTGCACCTGAAGAATGTAATGTAATGTTAACAGATAATGTGTACACTTCAAAATCAGATAAAGATAAAATGACTCAAATTATGTTTGAAACATTTAATACACCTGCAATGTATATATCAAATTCAACATTACTTTCATTATATGCATCTGGTTACACAAATGGAATTGTATTAGATTCAGGTCATACGTCAACAAACGTAGTCCCAATATACGATGGTAAAATAATACAAGATGCAATCACATCATTACCATTTGGTGGTAGTAACCTAACAGACTATCTTTGTCAACTAGTAAATTCAAAATTACCTCCTGACCTATCATTCAACACAAATAGTGGCCGTGAAATAGTTAGAGACATAAAAGAGAAATTATGTTTTATATCATTAGATTATGATAAAGAAATGGGTAGCATTGGTACAGGTACAGGTAGTACAGATCAAAGTTATGAATTACCAGATGGTCAAATTATTACAGTTGGTAAAGATAGATATACATGTGTTGAAGCATTATTTCAATCTTCGTTAATGTCAGTTGAATCAGTTGGAATACACGAAGCAATACATTCAACAATTATGAAATGTGATATTGATAAAAGGGATGAATTTTATAAAGCTGTAATATTATCAGGTGGAAATTCAATGTTTAATGGTATTCAACAAAGATTAACTAAAGAATTATCATTATTAGCATCTTCAAATTATAAAATTAAAGTAGTAGCATCAACAGAACGTAATTACGCATCATGGATTGGTGGTTCAATATTATCATCATTAGGTTGTTTTCAACATCAATGGATTCAAAAAGAAGAATATGATGAAAGAGGTCCAAGTACTACTCGTGGTAGACCAATGTTTTAAAAATAAGCTGTACAATAATAAATTTCGATGAAATTTCGATTTTAATATTTTTTTATTTTTTTATTTTGTGATGTAAAAATATGTCCAAAAAATTGGATTGGAGGTTTTTTTTTTTTTGTCATCATTTGTAATTTTTACCCACCTTTAAAAAAAAATATATTATATAGTTATAAAATGATTGACCATTTTGGGATTAATGTTAAAAGTTTAGAAAAAAGTAAAGTTTTCTACAACACAGTTTTAGAACCATTAAATTGTGTTTTAAAAAAAGATTTCGGTGTTACTGTTGGGTATGGAAAGAATCATGATCATGGTATTAACTTTTGGTTAGTTGAAAGCAAGCCAGGTAAAGATGCATCTCCAATTCATATTGCCTTCCATGCATCTTCAAAAGAAGAAGTTGATAAATTTTATGAAACTGCTTTAAAAAATGGTGCAACTTGTAATGGTCCACCAGGATTACGTACTCAATATCATCCACATTATTATGCTGCTTTTGTATTTGACATTGATGGTAATAATATTGAAGCTGTATACCATGGTGAACATCATCCACATCATTAATTTAGCTCATGCTAATAAAAATTATTGAAATAAATAATTTTAAAAATAAAAATCTTTTTTTTCAAAGAAAGTTTAAGTAATCAACCAACTGCTTTTTTTATAAATTCTATTTTAAAACCAGCAATCGCACAAACATAAACACACAACACATAATAATATATAATGGGAGAACCAAATCATGCAATTGTTATTCATAATGGATCATATAATATACAAGCAGGATTTGGAGGAGATGATAAACCAAAATCAATAACACCAACGTTAATAGGTAGACCAAGGCATTCACCAGGTGTACAATTACGTAGTGATCAAAGAGATTCTTATGTTGGCAATGAAGCATATAGATTTAGAGGCGTACTGAATTTAAAGTATCCAATTGAAAATGGTATAATTACAAATTGGGACGACATTGAAAAGTTATGGAATAACGTATTTGTGAATGAACTACAAGTTGCACCTGAAGAAAATTGTGTATTGTTAAGTGAATCACCAAATAATCCAGTATCATCAAATGAAAAAATGATGCAAATTATGTTTGAAACATTTAATGTACCTGCATTACATATATCAAATACAGCATTACTTTCATTATATACAACTGGTTTAACCACTGGAATAATATTGGATTCAGGCCATAATTCAACCAACATAGTACCAATATATAATAATAACATAATTAAAGATGCAGTTACAACATTACCATTTGGTGGTAGTAATATAACTGCACAACTTAATCAAATTATAAATTCAAAAGGTGATGGTCAACAATTCACAACTTTTACAGAACGTGAAATCATTAGAAATATTAAAGAAACATTAGGTGAAATATCATTTAATTACGATAATGAAATGGGTAGCACTGTTACAGATACAGATAAAAATTATGAATTACCAGATGGTCAAATTATAACAATTGGTAAAGAAAGATATACATGTGGTGAATCATTATTTCAACCTTCATTAATGTCAGTTGAATCAGAAGGGATACATGAAGCAATACATTCAACAATTATCAAATGTGATATTGATCAAAGACATGAATTGTATAGATCAGTAATATTATCAGGCAGTAATACAATGTTTAATGGTATTCAACAAAGATTAACTAAAGAATTATCATTATTAGCACCTTCAACTTATAAAACCAAAGTAATGGCACCAACTAATCGTCAATATTTAACATGGTTAGGTGGTTCAATATTATCATCATTAGGTAGTTTTCAATATCAATGGACACAAAGACAAGATTATGATGAAGCTGGTCCTTCAAGAAGAACAAGAAAAATATTTTAATAAAACCAAAAAAAAACAATTGATTCGCTGTGATTATTTTAATACTACCCTTTTTTATTGTTTTTTATTAACAATAATCTTATTATTTTTAAAATAAACAATTAAATTGTTTAAACACAACGACATACACCCTTGTGATAATAGTAATAATAAAATGATAAAGTTAAATTTAATAACTTTTTTTTATATATTTTTAATAAAAATAAATCCAAACAATGCTGTAATTAGAGATTTTATTAGTACATCATGTGATTGGAATGTGGCATCAAATTGGAATCCCACTGCTATACCAACGATTATTGATGATTTGACTGTTGGTGGAAATGTACAAATTAATGTTTCAATTTCACAAACAATGGCAAATGCACAATAAGTTGCAATTGGTTATTATAAAAATACTTCTGCTTATGATACAGCTACATATGGTATACAAGTTATAGAAGAAATTGTAATTTATTCAGGTAGTACACTATTTAGAATTTCAGGAAACGCATATGATAATATTGAATATGTTATTGCTGTGTATTAAGAAGTGCTGGTAATTTTATATCTTTTGATACATCAATTGATTTGTATTATGGGTACTCTCCAATATATTGTAATTCTGGTTGGTTAATGCAAGATGGTATTGTTGAAGCATATTCCGTTAATTCGTATTATTCTCAAGTTATTGCATCAAATGTAAATGCTACTTTTTCAGGTGCCATGTATTTAGTAGGATCAATCCTTTTTGTTGATCAATCAAATTATACTTTTACATCAACACCAGATTATTACAGACTCTACATTTATTTCATTAAATTCTGTTGATATTAATGTAGGTTGCTGTTGTTACTTTTAATCATGAATATTCTATTTCGCATAATCAAAATTCTAATTTTATAATTATAACTATAGGGAAACAAAACCATGATATTATTTTTTAAATCAGATATCCAATTTAATGGAGTTAATGGAACAATAATGGTAAATGATGGTCAATTTTACAATAGTAATATGGAATGTAATCATGAAATGTATCATGAAGCAATAAATGCTACTCATATATTTGCAATTCATGGTAAATCAAATGCAACATTTTACAAAGGTATTTCAGTATCGGGATATTCAGCATTTCATGTTGATTATTCATGGATATCAACTTTTAACTCAATATATTTAAGTGATTTGTCTATTTCTTTGATTTCAAATTCAGAAATTTCTACCTATGGTGATTTCTTTACATTTAATTCATCTGTTTTCATTGTTGAAAATTCAAATTTTTATTGTGATGGTGATCGTCGTGTAGATGGATTAAATGGTACATATGCAGCATTTTGGGGTAATAGTTTAGTTTCATTTCAAGCAAGTAGTTGGTCATTTCGATTCTCATTTAATAACAACAATTCAACGTTTAATATAATTGGAGAATATTTGGATTATTCTACAAACTTTTGATAATTTTATAACAAATACAAATGTATCAGAAACTGGTTCATTTAAAAAATATGTAAGTATCGCTTTATTTAGAGGTTCAATTAAATGTTATTATATTGATTTACTAATATTGTAAATGTTTTTTAGGTTGGTAGATTAAATTTTGGAAATTCAAATGTATCAATTGGTGAACTTTTAAATATGTGACATTTAACTTCAATTAATACAAATTTTATAGTTAATGGTACATTTAGAAACTTTCTAGGTACCTCATCATTTTATATTGAATATGGGAGTGTTACAATATTAGAAGTTCAATTTTTAGTTGAAATAAATTCAAATGTAATTGCAATTAATTCATCAATTACAATTACAACCTAGTATTTTCCAATTGTAATGATGAATTATAACCCAATGTTAATTAATAAAGGTGGTAATTTAAGAAATGATGCTCGTTTTAAATTAAGATCAAATGTAATTCCAGTTAATAATATAGGTGGTAATGAAATATTTACAAATGCTGGTACAATTGATATTGATGGTGGTATCAATGGAGTATTAATTGAAATTCAATTAGAAAATCAAAAACATGGTAAATTATCAATATCAAATAAAACTGAAATTGTATCAATAAAATCAAATGGTGGTATAATTAGTTTAAAACATAAAGCAGTTATAAAATCAAAAATAATGTTGAATTATCAAATAGTACAGTGTATGGTAGTGGTATAATTGAGGCAACAGTTTCATCGGAATATGGTGTAATTTGTAATTCAACAATATTAACATTGTATATTACTGATGATTTCAATTCCTCTGAATTTATATTTACAATTGATAGTAATTCAACAGGTACAATACAATTTCAGGTTTATTTGATATTGATAATTTACCATGTTTTTGATTTTCTAATTGAATTTCAATTAATACTCCATTGATACCACCATTAATATTGGTAAAAACGCATAAATTAATAATTCAACTTGAAATTAGAATCAATAAAAATATGTTATCAACAGAGGTAAACAGTTCAACAGTATTAAATTCAACAATTATAAATTATGATAATTTATCAGGTAAAGGATTCAAACAAATTACATTTAAAACACATGATCCTGTAACAAATATAGAGAAACAATTGGATGAATGTTATACTCCAAACACAAGAAATTCAGGTAAAAGTTTTGTAATATTAGTTTCTAAAGATGCATGTAATATAGATGGTGTATTAGATGATGAAGATCATGATCCATATAAATCATTATCAACTGGTGTAATATCTGGTATGGTAGTTGGTACAGCTGTATTCGTTGCTGCTGTAGCTGCTTTTTTTTCTATAAAATTCATGTACCAATCACACAAAAAGTTGCTTACAAATTAAATCAACTTAAATTATATAACCAAGCACAAGCAACAACAACAACATCAACTACAACTCCATCTCCTTAAAAAAACAACCTTGTACAAATAAAACACTAAAAGTCATTTAATTACAATAGCTGGTCTAACACTACCTGTTACACCAACTAATTTAATATGTTTTATATGTTATAATGTGTATCCCATTCTTGTTATTTATATATGTATATATGCTCTGCTTTTATTTTTGTTTTCAAATTTTTAAAAAAATCAACGCAAAGGTTAAAATGTATAAAATATATAATTGTTTTATTTATTGTGTTTATTTGTGTGTATATAAGAAAATGTAAAAATATAAAAGTATTACTGTATGTATGTGAGAATTGATATTTGTTTTTTTTTTTTTAATTAATAATTAATTGTAATAAATCTTTTGAAATTGAATTTAATAAATTATTATTTTTAAATAATTCAAATCTATTAAATGATAAATAACCAAGTAAATAATTGAATAAAAAGTTGAATTGTAATGAATAATTTGAATTGTGAATACAATTTAACAATAAACAAGCATGAGTGAGATCATTTAATGATTTTTTAAACAATTCAAATAATGCTAATGAAAGATTATAATTACCAAAACTAGTTGATAGGAATAATAATTCCAATGCTTGATCACCTGTAATACCTGGACCAAGTTTAGCAACCGATGAAACTTTTGAAATTGATAAAAACTTTTCAATTGTTTCTTTACCAAATCCAAATAATTCAATTTTATCTAATTTACCTTCATTAACCATATCAAATAATAATGGTGGTAAATTTAAAATTGATGATTTAATTGTTGTGGTAGTTGTAGTAGTTGTGGTAATAGTGTTTTGATTATCATTGATTGATAATTCACTTAATAATTGACTAGTTGAATCATAATTTTTAAAGAACCATAATGAATCTAATTTTGTTGTGTTGATAAGGTCAATTTGAATTTCTCTATCTGGTACTGTGGTAGCTGGAATAACTGGTTCAACATTATTTGGTAATGGGAAATCAGATAAATCAGTCCAAAACATTGAAGCATAGAAACCAGCTTTTGCATTGTTGAATTCATTTTTTGAATAGATTAATGTTGGTGAAAAACAGAATTTTCTTGAACCATCAACAATTTGATTAAGATCACCACAACCCCAACCATAAATATTATTAGTTTCAGTTACAACAATCCAATGAGAAGAACCACAAGATATTTTTTTAATTTTTGATTTTGCATCTTCATCTGGTAATGTAACCAATTGTAATTGTTTTTTCTTTCTATCACTACCATAACCAAGTTGATAAAGTTTATTATCATTGGTAAGTGCCAACATTAATTTAGCACCAACGGAAACATCAATAAAAGTTTCATTACAAACTACATGTAATGGATAATATTGACCAGATCTAGCACTTGATGTTCTAAATGGAAATGGTAGATGATTTGGACTGTAATGTTCAGTACCATGAAATTCCGGTTGTAAACTAATAAAACTGTAAATGAATTTCTCTAATGATTGAGCATCTGTTGCTTTCTTTGACCAATTTAATAGGGAAACTGCATTTTCAACTGTTACACTTTGAGAAATTAATTTCAATAAACCTTCTTTAAATCTATTTAATCCAATTTCCGATGCACTTGCATATAATGCCAATACATAATCACCAGTTACATTTGATACTAAATCAAATTTAATACGATCACAATACAAGTATGCAACGATTGGAATAATTTCTGTATCTTTAATTTTTGCATCTTTTGGAATTTTAACAACAGCACTTGAACCACTACCATCTAATAATTTTTTAAAATAAGTTGAACGAGCAGATAAAATTACACGATGTGATTTAATTGTTAATGAATCACCAGGTGATACAATTTGACAATCTGATAAAAATTCATTATTATAATGTGATAATAAATTGGTACCAATTTTTAAATCTGAAGCTTCATTAATTGTATTGAATGAATCATCTGATAAATAATTATTCAATTGTTTACAAGCAAATAATCTTGAATAGTTTCTTAATTTTGATTCGTATCTTTTAGTTGTGGTATTTGTGTAAACAAATGAAATGAAATCAATAAACAATGTTGAATTTGAAATATGATTATTATCTTGGGTTGGAATTGCTAATATTGTCAACATATTTTGTAAATCAACTGTACCATCAGTATATACGGTATTTGAATGAACAAATTTAAGGAAATCTTGAATTTCAAATTCAACAATTCCCTTTGCGCTGGTGGATTTTAATTTTTCCAATTCCAATAATAATTTTTGATTACCCAATGAAGATAATAAAATGATATGACAATAAACAATTATATCAGAATCAGCAAATGAAATGTAAAGATCAGAATATTGTTTACTATTGATAAAGTAAGAATAATCTCTTGTTACTGCTGAACTACTAACCAAAATCGAAGGAATATAACTATTTTTTTCTTTTGGATTTGAAAATGTTGGAAGTGGTCCATTTTTATCAACATCAACATCGGTAATACCCAATTGGAAACGATCATTTCTACCACATACATATAATTTACCAGATCTTGTAATGAAAGCACTATTGAAAGCACCTGCTGAAACTTTAACAACTTCATCCGATGTTGTGTCTTTAAATGAAATTTGTTTTGGAGTACGTTCAAAGTAAGCATCAGAGGATAATGTACCAACAGCACCAAAATTATTGACACCCCAACCATATGCAATTCCATCCGATGTTACAGCAACGCAATGATGATGACCAGCAGCAATTGATTTAAATGATTTTGTTATTGGATGTGGAAATCTTGGCGAACGTTGTGTATTTGAACAAACTTCATGATCAAAACCCCAATTCCAAATCATACCATTTACATCCAATACCATACTAAAATAACGACCACAAGCAATTGATTTAATTGGAATTTGAAATTGATTTGAAATACCTTCACCATATAAATAATATTTAATATTTAAATCATCAAAAAATTGATAAGATTCATCTGTACGTGATTTATTCTCATTTGATAATTCCTCTTTTTCAGGGTCAATTGATTCCCTTAAATCAAATTTCATTTCAACTGATCTGTTTCTTGATAATACCATATCTGATGTATTTTTAGATTGTAATTTATTTCCCAATACAGTCAATGTATTTGGATGATTTGTAATGATTTTACTTGAATATTTATTTTCACCACTAGATTCAATTGATTTAATATTTGATTTTAAATGAAAACATCTATAAAGTAATGAAATTAAACTATATCTTAAATTTTCACTAATTTCATTTTTTTCATTATTTAATTCAGTTGAAACCATTTTAATAATTATATCAACATTTTTAATTTTAATATATAATTTACCTAAAATTAATATAATCTAAGTCATGATATGTTAATATATATATTTAATGTTTGCGTGTATATATATCATCATATCTTACTTTAAATTTTAATTGATTTGTTGTTTGATCTTTTAATGATTCTAAATTTTTATTTAATAAATTTATTGCATTACTATATTGAAATGATTTAATAAAATCCGATACTAAATTAAATAATTCACTTTCTTGCATTTTATAATTTATAGCGAAGTGATAGTGAAAGTTGGCTTTAATAAAAAAAAAAAAAAAAAAGTTGAGTTTGATCAAAAAAAAAAAAATTGATAAAAAAAAAATACATTTCTTTAAAAATTCCTTTATTGATACCTTGAGAAATAAAGAGAGAATAATACTCAAACCTGTGTGTATAGTTTTATTATTTGTTTTTATTTTCAATTTATGTATTTTATTTATATTTTATAAGGGGGGAAAAAAGTTTGTTGAAGTATAGAAGGTGTGTTATTTTTTTGATTGTTTTTTGATTGTTTTTGATTATTTTTTAATATTTGATTTTGATGAAGTAATTGATGAAACAGAAGCATTTGGATTTGGTTTTAAAATTACAATACCTTCTAAAATATTTGATAATGGAATATAATCGTCAGTTGCAAGTTCAGCACGTTCATTATAACCTAATAAGACAGGGGTAGTATGAGTTTGGAAACCAGTGATTGTTTTTGGTTTACCGGCAAGACCAACAGTATCAACAGATTGACCAACACGTACTGAAACTGGTAATGGATTTAAATTTTCATCGAGTGTCATCAACATACGAGGATACATTGCACAAACAATTGAAAAGAATAAATAATGAGATTGATTTGATAAAATATTTTTAATGTCAAGACCAGCATGTAACAATGCGAGTAAACCACCAACTGCAACTGGTGACATTAATGAACGATCAGAATGATATGGATTAATGGTCATAGTACCTTTACCTAAATGTAATAAACCTTGAGCAATACGAACAAAGAATAAATGAACATCTTTACCATAGAATACAGCTAATGCTCTCAACATACCACCAATTCTTGCATTGTTTGTACCTGCACCAATAAGACCTAATGAAAGAATTGCACCTTGAGCAACTTCTGGATCATTATCATGTGAAAGTTTACTAAGGATATCCATAATTGCAATACGTGGATTAGATGGTGAAAGTAAACCCAATGCCAATGGAATTGCTCTCTTTATGTGAATGTTTCCTTTTTGAAGTAAATGATCAAACATTCTTAAACACATATCTGATCCCAACTCTTCACCCATTGCAATGAGTGCAATAGAGAGTACAGCCAAACCATGATGTGCATTTTCTTGACCATCTGAACAGAAATGTAACATATTTTGAACTTTCAATACATTACCAGTACCAGCGTATGCACAAGCTTCAACAGTGAGACGTGCATATTCACCACCTTTACCCTCAATTGCTTTCAATGTTTCCAATGCTAAATCAGCTGCATCTTGTTTACCTAAATACAATAAACCCAAACCCAAATGGAGGAAACGTGCATGACTTTCACTTGCAGCTGCACCTCTTTGGATAAGTGTTTGAACAAATGAAATGGATAAATCAGGATCACATGAACCAATGAAAATTAAACCCAATGCCAAACCAACAACACCAATAAATTCCATTTTCTCTTTATCATCATCAAGACAAGGTGCAAGTAAACTCATTAAATCTTGACGTTGTGTACCAGCGTAGGCAAGACCCAAACCAAATATTGCTGATATACGAGTATTGGTATTTGGTGAATTAATATGTTCTGCCAATAATGATAATGCTGGATCCATTTCACTTTTAACACCAGATGCCAACATACCAATTGCCAATAATGCACCATTTGAACAATGTACTTCTTTTGAACATAAAAATTTATCAATCTTTGTCAAACCACCATCAATATCCCATAATACAATCATACCTGTTGATGCAACAGTTGAAAGAATACCCAATTCTCTGTTTTTAAACCACCATTTTGTATCTTCTTCTGCTGTCATCAATTTGTCTTTACCAAAACCAGCATTTACAAATGCATTTACAAATGATGATGCTAAATTCATTCTTGCTGAATCTGCGATCACTCCACTAGTTGAATCTAAATGTGATTGAAATATTTCTTCTGGTAATTTTGGTTCTCTAATATCCAAATCTGTTGCTAAATTTAAAAAGTATTCACTAAGTTTTGTATTATTTACAATATCACTAATTGATTCATAATTGAAATTTTCTGGTACAATCTTTTGTCTTGCAATTAAAAATCCTAATTGTTGTAAAATTGGTTTATTACTACAAGCAATAAGTTTATATTAGTATTCTATTATTATAATCATGTACTACTAGTAATACTACTTACTTTTCAACCAATTTAAAAATTGAAGTAATTAATTCTGTATCTGAAATTTTCATTGCAACTCTTAATGCATCTGGGTATTGTTTCATTTTAATGTAAATGTCAACACAAATTCTAAGGATATTGATATCATCTGGACCAGGTACATAGTATGAACATTTGAAAAGGTATAAACATACACGATTATAATTATTTTCATCGATAAAGACAAATATTTTACTTAATTGTTCAACTTCTAATAGTAAATCACAAGCTTCTGGTTCTGCATTATGTGTCATTTGGAATGGTACAATTTCATCTACAAGTTTGAGTAGGTCTTCTACTGATTGATTCTCTTCTTTTTTGATATCATATTCAACTCCAATCTCTGTTGCTAAATGTCTAACATATTCGTGTCCCCAATTAGCAATTGCTTCACCACTACCCAATAATTTATATTTAAGTGTATCTCTTTCTTCATTACCATTTGCCATTGCAAGTACTGATAATATATCAGCTAATGATGTCTAATAAGTAGTTAAAGAGTAAAGAGTAAAAAAAAGAATAATAATAAAAATAAAGAAAATGTTAAGAAATGTTAATATACATAACATTTATATGTTTGTATATATGTTTTTATAATACTTACTTTAGCTTTACCTTCTTTTGAATTTTTATAAGTATCTACTAATGTTGCATAATGAGTACGTAAGAATTTTAATGGTTTTGGTACAGAGGTCATAGAGGAAGTTGATGATCTAATTTCATTTTTTAATGCTTCTAATGCTGCCATTGCAATTTCTTCTTTTTCATCTCTTGCTCTTTCTACTAATAATTCTAAATCACTTTTTAATTTTTCATCTTCTGGTGATAAAGCATCTTCTTTTTTATCTTTTTTTTTGTTTTTATTGTTATTGCTTGAAGTAGATGATAAACCAGCTGGTTGTTTATTATTATTGTTTTCTTTATATTCTTCTTCTTCTTTATTTAATTTATTATCTTTTGAAGGTACTGGTATTGATACTTCTTTTTCTGGCATTTTATCAATTATAGTTTATGTGTGTGTTATTGTGTTATTGTGTTTGTTGTGTTATTATGTATTACAAGTATTAAAAAGTTTATATATGTATAAAAAAATAGAAATATATATATTGTAAAAAAAAAAAAAAATATAATTAAAGTGATGATCTTCAAACTTTTTGTAATATAAAAAAAATGAAAAAAAAAAAAAAAAAAAAATTTAAAAAATAAAATAAAATTTTTTTTTTTAAATTTTTAAAAAAAAAAAAAAAACAAAGAACATCAATCACCACACATTAAATATTTAATAAAATTAAATAAATTTAATTAATTGGGTGGTTGATAGATACAAAATATAAAAATTAAAATAAATAAATAAATGAATGAAAGAATGTATTTGTTTGATTGTTTTTTTCGAGTATAAAAAAATTAAATTAATAAATTATTTTATTCTTGTTGAGTTTCAACTGGTTTGTTGGCTAAGAAATCAGATGAAGTTTGGTATGGAGTTTTGATTAATTTAACATCTCTCCAGAGATCTGGTGTTAAGTAAGCAAAAGTTTTGGTGATGGCGAAGAAAGTAGCCATGACAAAGTTACCCATGGTTCTAGTTTTACCACGTGAAGATGTGTAAACATCATCAACACCAGCGTATTGGAGTAATTTCTTTGGAACACGAGCAGCGACGATACCAGTACCTCTTGGTGCTGGGACTAAACGTACAGCAACTGAACCACATTTACCAGTAACTTTAGTTGGGACAGTATGTGGAGCACCGATTTTGTTACCCCAATAACCACGACGAACTGGAACAACTGATAATTTAGCAGCAACGATAGCACCTGAAATTGCGGTGGCAACTTCTTTAGCACATTTAACACCTAAACCTACATGACCGTTGTGATCACCAACAACGACGAATGCCTTGAATCTAGTACGTTGACCAGCACGAGTTTGCTTTTGAACTGGAACAATCTTCATAACTTCATCTTTTAAGGTTAAGAATCTATCGATAATTTGGAATTCCTTGATTGGGAGTGAGAATAAATAGATTTCGTGGATGTTTTTGATTAAGTTGGCTGCAACAAGACGACCTAATTTAGTGACTGGAGTCCAACCTTTGGATTCATCACGACCACCTCTTTGTGGACGAGCACCACCTCTTTGTGGAGCACCTGCAGCACCACCTCTTTGTGGGGCACCAGCAGCACCACGTGCTGGACGGGCACCAAAGGCACGAACTGGTTTTTGATCAGCGGATTGAGTTTGTGTATCAGCCATGCTAAAATTATAATGAATTCATGTCAATAAACCACTTCGTAGAATTACAAAATCAATAAGATTGACATACTCTCTTTATATATTTATCTGATTCTATATCTAAAGTAAAGATTATAAAAACTCCAAAAAAAAAAAATCAGCTGAGTGGCGTCAATTTTTTTTTCAATTTTTTTATTTTTTTCAGAAACGTTTTTTTTTCTCAACACATTCAACCAAATAAATAATGACTTATGACTTTTGTATTGTGACCACTTGATAATACAATATTTAATAATTCATTTTATATAAATTGCTGTTTGACTCTATATCTATTATGTGAATCAAAATAAAAAGTGAACAATATTAAAATCTCTCACACATGTAAAAATAAATAATTTTCAAGTGATGAACATATTGTATCATGTAGTTTATTATGTGTTTTGATTGATCAAATATGTAATGATGATTATGAGTTTATAATTTTTTTAGAAATTAATTAAAAAAAAAATTGTATGTTCACAAAATTTTAATTTTTTTAATTTTTTTTTTTTTTTAATTTATTTTTTTTCAATTTTTTCATCATTTCTTTTTCTCATATTCTTTTTTTATATATAAATAAAACACATATACAATATAACATGTTAGATATTAACTTTGATAGTATTGAACAACCAACACTTTTTGATACACTTGCAAGTGATGTTAAATTTTTAAATACTCCACATTTTGAATTACCACCAAACGCAAATGTAATATACACACAATAATAACAGTACATATATAATAGCAACAATAATAACAAAACACATATATTAATATACAAATACTATTATAGCCAGGTGAATTTTTAAGAGAAACATTTGATCATCCAAGTGCACCAAGACCATTAGATTTTGCACATGGTACAACAACATTAGCATTTGTATATAGTGGTGGTATTATTGTATCAGTAGATTCAAAATCAACACAAGGACCATACGTTGCAAGTAGATCAGTTAAAAAAGTAATTGAAATTACACCAACATTATTAGGTACAATGGCAGGTGGTGCTGCTGATTGTTCATTCTGGGAAAGAGAATTGGGTAGACGTTGTAGACTTTACGAATTAAGAAATAAAGAATTAATTTCAGTTGCTGCTGCTTCTAAAATTTTAGCAAATATTGTATATTCATATAAAGGTTATGGTTTATCAATGGGTACTATGATTACTGGTTGGGATAAAACTGTAATGTATCACCATTGTTGTTTATATTGATATTGTTGTATTGCTATTGTTGTTTATACACATGTGTACTAATATAAAATGGTTGATCTTATTACAGGGACCACAATTATATTATGTTGATAATGATGGAACTAGATTACATGGACAACGTTTTTCATGTGGTTCAGGTTCAACATATGCTTATGGTGTTTTGGATACAGGTTTTAAATGGGAAATGGGTGATGAAGAAGCATATGAACTTGGTCGTCGTGCTGTTTATCATGCAACACACAGAGATGCTTTCTCTGGTGGTGCTATCAATGTTTATCACGTTCAAAAAGATGGTTGGAAAAAAATATCTTCAGACGATTGTTTCAAATTATATCAAAAATATTACAATGTTGTTCCAACAAATAAACCATAAAACAATAACAATAGTAATATAACACAACATAACAACATATCACAACATAACATCTACACAATTGTAATTTCATTTCATTTCACATATCTATAAAACACACAAAACATTCACTCTATAAATAAAAAATATATAATTTTTTTTTTTGATCAGAACAAACAAACACATATACCTTTACTAATGTTAAACTGATATATCTAATGCAAATTGATTTTATAATTACTTTAACTTTTAAAACATGTTTTTTATAAATATTCTCCATCACAGCGGAACAATGATTTTTTAAAATAATTTCTTTTGTGTGCATTTCAGTATGATATTGATTCTTGTTTTGGTGGTATTTTTATAATTTTTTCCAACATTATTACCTTCCCCTAAATTTATAAATAAAACTATTAGTATCTTTTAATGTTTTAAATATTAGTGATTAAAATGACTTACAAAACTATTATTAAAAGGTCGAGTTTTATTTGGTATGTTTGGATCACCATCTACATATAACATACAACTTTCATTAATTACACCCTTTAATATTTTATGTTCATTAACTTTTTTCAAACAGCATTCATTAGGTGATCCTAATATTTCTATAATTTGAGTTACTGTTATACCCTCTGCAAAACTTTTAAAAAAAAAATATTTTGGCTAGGTGTTACATACATCTATCATTTGTAAATGTGTGATTATAATTATTTGCTATCGGTTAAAATTAAAAAAAAAAAATAAGATTCCAACAAAAATTTGAAATTTCCTTCTTTAGATAAAAACAAAAAATTAATTAATATATAAATAAATAAGTATATTTTTTTGTTTATTATTATTATTTGATTTGTTTATTATTGTTATTTATGTTATTGTTGTTTTGTTATTATTACTATTACTATTATTATTATTAATTATTTGAATGATTTATTAAGAAGGAGTTGAAGGAGTACTACCACTAGCAGGTGTAGTTAATGAATTTACTACTTTAATTATCCAATCATGTTTTAAACCTTGTTCAGCGGTAATTCTATTTGAAGGTTCCCATTGTAAACAACTGAGTATAAAATCATCAAAATCATCATCACCAGATTTAATTAAATCTTTAAAGGAACGAGTACCAATTGTATATAGTTCACCAGTTGTTGAATTCTTTACTGGTTTTGGTGTATAATCATCTTCAAAAAATATATCTTTACGAGTTGAACCATCAATAATTGATTTTGGAGGTACTCCAAGTACTTCCATAATACAAGATAATTGTTCTGGTTCATCAGCACCCGCAAATAATGGTACACCTGTAAATATTTCAACTAAAATACATCCTAAACTCCATATATCAATTGATTTATCATATTTAACACCCAATATAACTTCTGGTGATCTATAAAATCTACTTTGAATATACGTAAAAACTGTAAGTTTAAAACAATAGAATTAGTATACTACCTAATAATATTACTACTAATTACAATTATTTATTTACTTACTTTGTTCATTCTCAAAACAACTACTACCAAAGTCAATTAATTTTATACCAGATTTTGTTGGAGATTTCAAAAGTATATTTTCAGGTTTTAAATCAGCGTGAATGATATTACGTTTTGAAAGGAATCTCAGCGATGTGAGTATTTGAGCACCAAATCTTCTAACCAAATTTAAATTGTAACCTTGAAAATGATTAACCTTTAAAAAGTCATATAAATTCATTGAAAGTAATTCAAAAGTGAGGATCAAATGGTTTCTAAAGTAGAAATGATTATTTAAATGTACAATGGATGCTGTTGAATTTGGATCGTTGGTTTTCAAATATTCCAATATTTTAATTTCTGTCAATGCTTGATTGTGAAACCTCTTTTGATTACGTAGAATTTTCAGTGCTACAATTTCATTGGATTTGATATCATTTGCTTTAACAACTTGACAAAATGAACCTTGTCCCAATATTGAAATAACTTCAAATCTGTATGCTATATGATCACCTTCTACAACTCTATATTCACCAATTTCATTATCATATCCATTGTTTGGTAATATTGAATTGGATTTGATTTTCTTTGAAACTGATTTACCTATAAAATAAATATTTGGAAAACTAAGAATTTCAGATTGTTCAAAATTTGTTAATTCATTTATATGATTTTTTAATACTGATGATGGTGTCATTGTTGTAGTGATAGTGGTTGTAGTGGTGATTGATGAAATAGTTGGTGGTAATGTTATAGTTGATGATAATGTTGACGATGATGAAGAAGGAGTTGGAGAAATTGATTGTGTTAATAGATTTGTTAAATTATTTGATGATACACTATTACTTTCTGTTATACTATTATTACTTGATGATGATTGAGTTGCTTTAGATGCTGATGATGATGTTGTTGCTTTTGTGAATGATGATAATGATTTTGTATCTTTTCTTGAAATTGATGATGATACTTTAGATGCTGATGATGATACATTTGTTGTTGTGGTTGTAGTGGTAGTAGTTGAAGTAGGTGTTGGTGTTTTTGATGAACTCCTAAGTATTTTAGTGAATTTACTTGAAAATGATGAAGAGGAAGAGGAAGATTGTGATGGTGAAGGTGAAGGTGGTTGTTGATCAGGTCTTGCTAAATTTGCAGATACTGATAATGATCTAGATTTAATTACAGGTTTTGTTACATTCGCCAATCTTGCAAATACATCATCAACTGATGATTTTGAAGGTGTAGTTGAAGTACTTGACGATTTAGAAGTTGGTGGTGTTGATAAAGGTGGAGTTGAGGAGGAGGGTGGTGTTTGTGGTGGTGTATTTTGATCTAAATTTTCACTACTACTTCCACCACCACTACTTATTGATTTGGTTGGTGTTTTTATATTTGATGATGTTGATGATGTATTTGGTGGTGAAAATAATGAACCATTTGAAATTGATACAGATCTTGATTTCATTGTTGATGACGATGATGGCAATGTACTTCTTGGTGAATCTGTTGGTAATTGTTTCATTTTTGATAATGATGCAGCTGTATGTTTAATTTGACTACTATTTGATTCTGTAGTGGTTGTTGTAGTTGTAGTTGAATCTGCATTATAATGTGATATTTGTATTGGTAATTTTAAATTTGTACTTGAGGAGATTGTTGTTGATAATTTACCACTACTACTACCATTACCACTTAGAAAAGCATCTTTTGGTTTTCTAAAACCAGGGTTTATGCTCGGTCTATCAGTAGTTGTTACTTTTTTAGTGCTACTACTAAATGTTGAAGCTGTATATAAATTACTGATATTACTATTACTACTACTACCACTACCATGGTTGCTGTTAGTTTTAAGTTGTGATATTGGTTCTTCCTTTGAACCTTTTTTAGAAACAAGTATTGATTTAATTGTTGTAGAGGATGGAGTTGTTGGTGATGATATTGTAGTTGTTGATGATTTTAAAGGTGATATTGTAATTGGAGTTGATGTTGTATCAGCACCATTATCATGATGTTCACCCAATGTATAAGATGTAGATGATAAACAAACACTTCTTCTTGCAGCTGCTCTTGTTGATAATGATGGTTTTAATTTTGTTGTACCACTATCATTATTATTATTATTATTTTCAACAACTTGTTTATGAAGTGATGTCATTTTATTTCATTAATTATATATACACTAGTAATAAACATACAACACAAACACACACACTCTTTACTATTACAACTGATTGATTAATGATTACAAGTAAATCTATCTATTATTATATATGTTGATTATTGTTTAAATATTTTATATTATATCATACGAGGATAGGTATATTATTTTTCTTTTATTTAGATTTTATTTGTTAATTATTATTTTTGATACTGGTGTGAATAACTTTTAAAAAAAAACAAAAAATTAAAAAAAAAAAATAAAAAAAAAAAGTTTTTTTCAAATTTTATTAATATTGCATAAATTATTTCTTTTTCTATATTTCTTATAATCAATGATATCTTTTTATAGACTATATGAATGAATGAATATATTGAAATATGTATAAATAAATAAATAAATAATAAGAAAAAGTATGAATTATAATTCGTTTTATTTATTTCTCTATTTTTTTTAATTTGAAAATTTTAAAAAAGCGGGTAACGTATAAAGTTGGTTTAAATCTAACCGATTATTTTTTTTTTTTTGTTTTTTTAAAATTATTTTTATTTACAGATCATCCCTTTTTCTTTTATGAGAGTTATTGTTATTGATATCACCTTCATTACTGTTACTATTATTATCTTGATTATTATTAATTTGATTTAATTTAAATTTTGAATTAAATTTATTATATTGATCGAAATAACTTGTTTTAATTGCAATTTGATTTTGAAAACCAAAATATAAACCTTTACTATTTGAAAATGCTTTTTTAACTAGAGTATTATCTTGAATTTGATTCTTTAAAAATTCTTTGGTTGGATATCGATCAATTAAATAACGAAAACCAAATAATAGACCACGTGAAAATAACTTTCTAAATATATCGTTGAGAAGTAATGTAGATTCTTGATCATTTAATATCTGGTCATTTACAGATTTATCAATAACATTACAAATACAAGTCAATGTTGATAAATCGAAAATGAATGGTTTACTATCATATGTCAATAATAGATTTAACAATGATTTGAAATAAGGTTTTTCAAATAGTTTACCAAATACCCATTCAATGATATCAATATGATTTGAAGATAACAGTGCAACTAATAATTGAAATGATTTAATCATTTCCAATTCCATATTTGTTAAAAAGTATTTAATCATTTCTAAATTACCAACTGTACCCAATGTAGACATTAAATTTGAGTCAAGATAATCTTTATAATTACCAATACGATCTTTAAATTCATTTATCAATAAACTACAATTATTTGAATTGATTGCATTTACAATTGGATTACTAGTTGGAATTGTTAAATTTTTAAACACTGGGAAATCAATTGAATAACCAGTTAATTGTTTCTTTGTTTTACCAGTTAATAGAATATCAGATGTTGAAATTTTAATTCTTTTACCGCTATCGACCACCACGGTATTGAAATGATTTTTCATTAGGTAATCAATAATTTCATTTCTATTGTTTTGAGCAGCACAATTAATTAGGTCAACTTGTTTTAATTGACTTGAATTTATTGATTCAATAAACAATTTCAAAAATTCTAATCTATCAGATTGAATTGATTTCTCCATTTGACTATAAATATCAACTACTGTTAATTGTTTAGTTTTCAATACTTCCTTGACAATTTCTAAATTGCTATTGTTAATTGTAGTTGATTCATCACTGTTACCATGATTACCATCATTGTTTACATTTTTATAAATTGAATCTAAATCTGAAGAAATGATTCTAAGTGATTTACTAATTAAAAATTGTAACAAGCCAAGATTACTATTTCTAATTGCATATGAAACCAAATGATTTTGACGTATTCTACCAAACTGAAATTGAAAACAATATTGAATCAATTCAAATTCTTTCTTTTTTTCCAATGTAATCAATACATTTGTCAATAGTTGATGTGGTAAATCATTTGTTGAAAATATTTGTTTGAGGAATTGTTGTTTTTTATCAATTAGTTCTGATGCCTCAATAGTGCCACTGGTTGTTGGCGGTGATGGTAAATCTTGAAATAGAAAAGTATCTGATGAAAACTTCATTGTTAAATAACCAATGTAATCACCTTGATGTAATTTATTTGAATTATATATTTTGATAAACAATTGTAATGATGGAATATGTGCTTTTTTAAAAGAGTTTTCAAATAGACTTGTTGCTTTCTCCAAATAGTTTTGACTTGGTTTTAAATCTGAAAAACGTAATTTTTCTGCTTCTGCAATGTTACCATCTGTAATTGATCTGTAGTAACATGTATTCTTTTGATGAAACATTGTATCCTTCATTGGTTGTACCCATTGACTATACAAATATTCCATTAAAACCTCACGTGATGGTAATGATTCAAACATTGTTGTTGATATGTCAACATCAATATTAATATGTTCACCACTGTATTGACGACAAATTTTAAACAATTCACCATCTTGAATATTCACTTTTGATAATGCTGCCAACCCATTTCCATGAAGTACTTCTAATTTCAATATTTTTTGCATTACATTTACATAATTGATAATATCAATTGGTAACAGTGAATGATCTTTCCATGGATTAAAACATTTAACTAAATCTTCTAAAAACTGTACCCTTGGTTGTTTGGTTTCTCTTAGAAATTGTAATTGTAAATCATATTCCAATTTATAAAATATAGTTTTACTCTTTAAATTATCAAATACTAAATATGATCTTGGTAACATTGGATTATTATTAAATATACTACTACCACTAGTTGATGATGTTGAATTTGATAAATTATTATTATTATTATTATTATTATTATTATTATTATTATTATTATTGTTATTATCATGATTTGGTAAACCTGATGAAATAAATTGTTTTTCTGCTTCTGTAAAATCATCATCTGAAAAGAACATTTCAGGTGTTTGAGGTAATCTTGAATAACTCATTGTAGTTGTAGTGGTTGTAGTTGTAGTAGTTGTATTATTATTATTATTGTTGGCATTGTTATTATTACTATTATGTTGTTTATTCATTAAATATCTAATCATACTACTGACATTTGAAGATTTTTGAGCGTATTCCATTACCAATAATGGTTCTAATTTTGAATCTATACCAATATGATGAAGATAAATTAACAGTTGAACATTACCAGTACCAATTGCTTTATATTGTAAATCTGGTTGATATTGAATTGGATAATTTAAATTCTCTATAATTGCCATAGTTGCATTTAAATTATTTGCGCTTACTGCATTATCCAAACAATGTATAAATGTAGTATGGTATTTACTAAATAGTAAATCCCATGTTGTTCTATCTTTAACTTCTTCAAATAACTTGTTTATCAATTTAAATGATTGTTCTGTAAATGTAATGTAATTACCATGTTCCAATCTAAATTTCAATAATTTCCAATACTTGTTCTGAATTATCCATTCCAATGAATGAGTTTGTTCATAGTACCAACACCTCTCAATTTCTACACCATCACTATTAACCACTTTATTTATTATAACTAAATGTTTACTTATACATTTCCTAATTGTTTCATTATTCCAAACTTTTTTAAATAATATATAATTATTATCATCTTCTTTATTTATAATTAATGGTTGTGTCGGTATTAATTGTTCAAATGGTGGTTGTTGTTCTTGTTGTGCTTGTTGTTGTGGTTCATTTTCTAATATTACTTGTATATGTTGTTGTTCTTCGTCCTGTATTGTTTCTAATATTTGATCTAATATTTGTTGTTCTTCTTGTTGTTGTGGTTGTTGTATATCGTTTATATCGGTTGTTATAGTTGTTGTATGTAGTAATGGTGATGATGAAGATGTATTTTCAAATTCAATATCTATCATTTCTTCATCTTGATTCTGTATTATTCCATTCTCTTTTTCTTGTATTTGTTGATGTTGAATTTGTTGTTGTTGTGAAATTATCATATAGTCATCTTGTTCTTCAATTACAGAACCAACTGTTTCGTCAAATGTAAATATGATGTCATCATCATTATTAAGTATATCTGTATCATTATTATTTATATTATTATTTATATTATTATTATTATTATTATTATTATTATTATTATTATTATTATTATTATTGGTTAAACTTTCAAATTGAACTATATTTGATTGACTATTCATAATTTATAAACTTTGTAAACAATGAAAATTAAAAAAAATATACAAAAAATTTTCAAAAAAAAAAAAAAATTTTTTTTTTTTAAAACGCACGATTTATTTTTGTGACATAGCTATATTGTTATAATAAATGATCAATTATAAATTCTTTTATTGTTGGTCTTGCTTGATCTTTTAATAAAGTAGATATTAAATTTATGTCTTGACTCCAACTATCATTAATTTCAATATGATGATTTGAATTTAGTACAAGTATTTTAGTGTTTGTTGTTTTATTTATAATGATATCTAATTTACCATTACGAACAATGTTTCGTAGTGCAATTATATATTCATCAGTATCGGGTTTAAATGAATCATCATCGTATATAGTAGATAGTAATAGTTCAAAATAGATAATACCAATTGTAAAAGATATTGTATTTGATGATACCACTTTAAACAGATTTCTAACTTGATGTCTATCACTATAAATAGAGTGTACTACTGAATCTTTACCCAATACGAATCTATCATTTACATCTATAGAAGGTAATAAACAATGTTCAAGATTTGAAAATTTAACAACAGCTTGATCATCTGTACCTAATGAATCTTCTAGAATGTATATGTTTTTAGGTTGTAGTGTTTGGTGTATGATTTGTTTTGATTCAAAGTAATATGCACTTGCTAATATACCACGCATTATGAATCTTGCCATTACTAATCCCCAACATTTCCTTCTTGTGATAATCATATCTAATGTTTGATATTTACCCATATCTTCAATTTCTATAAACATTAATTCACTAGCATCATCTACCAGTCTTGGTTTTAACATTTTATTAACACCTTTATAATATCCATATAAATTAACTACATAATTTGAATCTTTAACTTTTTGCAATACTGATAACTCTTTAATTGTTTTATTTGTTTTTTTTTGTACTTTTAATATTATTAAATTATTATTTGTTGTTTTTGTTTCTTCTTCTTTTTTAACTACAAAATAATTTTTATATGCATTATCACTAATTAAATCAATTTCTAAATACATTAATTCTTGTAATGATTGTTCTTGTTGTAGTTGTATTCCATTCATAATAATAATTTACTTTTATGGGGCTATTTTTTATATTGTATTACTATTTTTAAATTATAAAATTTATTTATTTTAAAATAGTGTACATAAATAGTGTAAATGTATATATATAAAGTATATAAAGAATATAATAAATATATATATTAAATTAATGATTATAATAAATAAAATTTAAAAAAAAAACATTGGGGGTTTGTTTTTGAAATAGTGCGTTTTTTTATTTGTTTATTATTTTTAAAATATAACATATACATGACATTTGTATGTATGTGGGTGGGTTTAATTATTATTTTTATTGTTTATTAATTTTATATGTGTGTATGTGTGTTGTGTATGTGTTTTGATTAAAACTTTAATTTAGTGTTTGTAGTATCAATTAAATCTTTATCTTCATAATTATTATTATTAATTTTTGTAAAACCAAATAACTTTAAATTTAATATTTGATTTCTATCTGATAGGTCAAATTCAGATTTATACTTTTTTAAAAAACTAGATGTAAATGCGAAATTTCTACAATCCATTGATACTAATTGACTTGATTGTGTGTATAGTTGACTTAAATTACTTGATACAATTAAATATCTTGTTTGATTTACAGAAAGTTGTGAAATTGATAATATTTTAAAAAGGATTAATAACTTTTCACCTTTTAAATTGATATTATCAAATTCAATAAACTTTTTTGAATTGTTACCACGATTACTACCATTGTTACCTTGAATTTCAGATTTTAAATAATAATTATTAGATTTTAATAAATTATTAATCTTTTCAGATTTTTCAGTGGTCGTTTTAATTTTTGTTTTTTGATTGGTAATGAGATTAAAGTATTTAATATTCTTGAAATGGTTTATACCAAATAATAAATCTAATAAATTATTATTGTTTATAGTATCACGTGATAGTAATGCCAGTTTTAATAGTTTATCTATATCTTGATTGGAATTACATTGAAAGAAATTACATTTTTTAATGAAGAACAGCAACATTTTGATTTTATTTCTATCAATTAAAAATTGAAATAATGATGTGAAATTGATACCAATTCTATTATTAAACTTTTTAACAATTTTAAATGATTGTGATAAAATTGATGCAGTTAATAAATTATTAAAAATTGATGAATCTTGATTAAAATTTAAAAATTGAGCCAAGTTGAAATCTGATAGGTTTAATGATAAAGATGACCAATTGATAGTTGGTTGACCATACACTCCTTCTTGAAATGAATATTGTTCAAAACGAATTGGTTTTAGTGATTGAAAATTCAATATTTTTGAAACTGATTTAATAAATGATTTACGTGTTTCAAAATTAATTGGATATGATTCAATTTTAATTTTATCATAAAGATATTTAATTGGTTGATTGTTACCTCTTGAAAATATAATACTATTTAAAATTGGTAATAATAAATTGAATAAATATTCTTGACCAATTGGTGATGAATCACTTGGTAATGAAATAACCAACAAATCAATCAATTTGTTTAATGATAATAATTTTAAAATTGAGTCGGTCTTTTTTTTAATTATATATCTAATACAACTTTCGTAACCCATTGAAACGAACTCCATTAATTTTTCAAATTCTGTTGGAAATTTCTTGTAATACAATTTGAAATATGAAATATTTTCATTTAAAATTTGAAAATTGTAAAATGAATCCAACATGAAATTACTGAAAATAAATTGATTATTGATTAATTGGTATGGTGTTGATGAAGATTGTTCTGTAAATGGATTGAAACAAGTTGATTGGAATATAATCTTTTTATTGAATAAATCACTTTGAATTGTTGGATCAATTTTACCAATTATATAATTTAATTGTTCTGGTGTATTAATGTGGAGAATTTGAAATTTATAAACAATTAAACCACCAAGTTTATTTCTTTTAAATGTTAATGGATACTGTTTATTAAATTGAATATCATAAATTTCCATAACTGATTCTTCTGTTAGATCTGAATATTTTAATTTATTTAAATTAAATTCTGCATAAACTAAATAATTCTTAGAAATTTCGTACCCATAAACAGTTAACCATTCATAAGGTGCATTGAAATTCTTTTCATGCTTGAATGGTAATTTATGAAATTTAGATAATACTAATTTAACAATATTTTGATTTGTTTGATATAAACAATATTCAATTAAATTGAATGATATATTTGTAGGATTAACCAATAAAGTGTCCAAAAAGTATCCAAATAATTCTTTATTTGTATTGACTGAGCCATCTTGCATTGAGGCTAATAATAGTGAGACTAAATTTTGATCTTTCAAATTTGTATTGACTGCTAATAAATAACCTTGATTCAAAGTTGATATTAAATATTTATATGTTTCCAAAGATAAGGTTGAAATTAACTTTTTAGTTAATATTAAATCCATAACTTTGTTAAAATGATTTTCACAATTTGAATTTATAATCCATTTATTTTTAATGTTATTACCATATCCATTCTTTTCATTACCAATATAACGATAAGTTGATTTCGCTGATAGTTTCATAACAAACCATTGATACATTAAATGAGTTGATAATGATTTATTTTCAACTAATTTATTTAAATATTCCATATGTACTAATTGTGGTTGATTAAGTATTTCTTTTCTCCATGTTTTATAAACTCGTTTAAATATTGAAAATCCAATTAATTTCCAACCTAGAAATTGAATAAACCATTCATTTTCAAAATCTATATGATATTTGAATAGATTTGTTTCAATTTGTGATAAATATTCTTGATGTGATCTTGGATTTGGTTTAACTCTTCTCTTGTTATCAAATAGGTCTAATTTTTCATTGAACAACACTAAATTGTCAGTTTTAATTACTGACACAATTGGAAAATCATAAAAACTATATCTATGATATTTTAATAGTTTATTTTCTTTATGAATATATTTAAATATTTTTGAAAATAGATATTTATTTTTAAATACTAAAAAGAATGATCTCTCATTATTTGTTATCATTATTTTGTTATTGTCATAACAGAGAAAGATTTTTCAAACTTTTTTTTTTTTATCAAAAAAACTGAAAAAATTTTGATAAAAAAATGAGAAATTTACAAAAATGAAATCGGTAATGATGTCTTGTAATTATCATGATGTGTGCTTTATTTTTATATCAAAGATTAATTGGATATCCAATCAAATAATACCAATGTTAATACACCAGACGTACTTTGAAGTGAAGAATATTCTGAAGAATAATCTTTTTTCTGATATACTTTTTTAAAAGAGTTTGTTATTGTTGAAAAAAGTGAAGGCCGTGAATTTAGTAAATGATTATATAGTTGAACCAAATTTAATTCCATATGGTGTATCAAGTGTTACATTTAATTATAATCCAACATTACAAGTTAATAGAATACCACATTCAGTAACAAGTGTTTGAATATATTCCCCATCAAATATTCACCAAAGGTATGTTGCCAGATAGTATTACAAACTTGAAATTTGTTACTGATAAATATCAAATCTATCATTATCATTAAAATGGTTACCTAGTTCACTTAAAATATTAACATTGGGTCATATGTTTCAACTTAATATTGAACCAAATCAATTACCAGAATCATTAACTGAATTGAAATTACAAAACAGTTATAGAGGTAAAATAGTGCCAGATTCAATACCATTGGCAGCAGTTAAATTATTTCATTGTAAATTCCAATCAAATGATATCAAAATAAATTAAAAAGTGAATCAATACCAATTACAACTGCAATTATAGAATTTAATCATGCTTTCAATCAACCAATTAAACCGGGCGATATTCCACATTGGTTTAAACATTCATTTTACTTTAATAATTAACTTTTTTTTAATGGTTTGTGTTGATTATTATAAATAACAATATCAGCTTTTGGAGAAATATTATACCAATAAATCCTTTTTTATTTTTTTGTTATTATTTATAATTTTAAAAGTATCAAACTTTATGATTCTTTTAATATTATAAATAATGGGAAATTAATAAACAACAGAAAACAATCAAAGTTAAAATAGAGCATCAAAAAAAGGTAAAATAATAATAATAAATTAGATACAACTTAATTGTGATTTTTATTTTATTTTTATTGTGGGAAAGTGTGTATTTTTACATTAAAAAAACATTTAATCCGTTTCGAATTTCAAAGTATATACAGGAATTCATAAACCAACTTTTGTAAATGTTTAATGAAAAAAAACGAATTACCCGTATTGGTGTTTTTTTTGGGTAATTCTTTTTTCCATTAAAAAATAAAATAATTCTTCAGGTAATTAAAATTTATCGTCAAATTTTAATATCTGTTAATTCTCTGTATATATATTAAAATAATAATATTAGTTATAATTGATTCAAAGAATATTACAGTATCAACAAATAATATACATACAAGTTATTAAATGTTTTAATTTATAAATTGTTTTTAAATTCTTTAGAAACTGTATTTTGGTTAAAATCTATTATCATTAAATCTTGAAAAGATGATAAATCATCTAATATATCCATTGTTTTATTACTAGTATATATACTATACAATGATAAATGTGTGACTGTTGAAATTTCTGTAGAAATTGAATTACAGGAAAACATTCCAATTTGACATGGACAATCAATATACTCATCTTTTCCAAAATTTTATAAAATTCTATTTGCTAAATTATCTTGTGCTTCATTTAAACTTTGACACGGAAATCCATCTGCTAACATTAATTGAGAAATACATAATAAAATCAAAGAAAAGGTTAAAAAAAATACTTTGAATACCTTTCTTCTTTATTATTACATTTGTTAATTTATTTTTTTAAATTGAAAAAGAACAGCTAAATTCTTATTTAATAGATATTTTTATTTTTTGGCGTGAGGTGTGTTAGTGTGAAATAAATAAAAATATTTTTCGAAGGTGTTTGAAAATTTATTCACTTAATAACACAACATATTTAAGATTTAATTTTCTGTTTTACAATATTTTTTTATAAAAAGTTAAAAGACAAAATTATTCAAGAGGTGTTGATTCATTCTCATAAATAGAAAGAATTTAAACTAAATAAATTATATGCATTTATTAAGAGTGTGTTTTTTTTTTATAAATTAATTATATTTTTAAAGAATTGAAATTAAAGATAAAATAGCAATTAAGAAAAAGCTAATTGTAATACGACCTGCATTTGAACCATCATTATTTGGTGTTGCTGTTGGTGTTTCTGTTGGGGTTGGGGTTGGGGTTGTTGGATTTGGTGTAACACTTGCTGATGGTGTTGGTGTTGGGGTTTTGGTTGGTGTTGGGGTTTTGGTTGGATTTGGTGTAACACTTGAAGATGGTGTTGGTGTTGGTGATGGTGTTACTGATGGAGTTGGATTTGGTGTAACACTTGATGATGGTGTTGGTGTTGGTGATGGTGTTACTGAAGGTGTTGGTGATGGAGTAACACTTGAAGTTGGAGTTGGTGTTGGATTTGCAGAGCTATCAGATGATGAAGCTGCAGATGAAGAAGAACTTGAGGCTGAAGTTTTACAATAAACTAAAAGAAATGAAATTAAAGAAAAAGTGTTAATAAATATTCAATAAACAATTTAAATATATATAGTGACAATTATAATTATAACTACTTACCTTCAAAAGTATTATCATAATCATCAGTTACGTCACTATCCTCATCATCAATACATTGGAAACTATCAGTGTAAGCAATAGTTGCACAAGTTGGATCTGAAATATTATAGAATAAAACTTGGAATCCGTTGATTACATCAGTGCTTGGAACAATTGAAACGAAATCAGTACCACATAATGGTTGACAAACTGAAACATTTAAAGTATTACCAGCCTCTGGACAAACATCATCATCATAGAATTCAAAGAGAATATATGGTGAAACTGGTGGTTGAACATGTTGACAAGTTACTGCAAAATCACCAACTTTAAATTGTTTATCTGCAATACAATCTAATTCTAATTCTGTTGGTTCATCATCACAAGTTGTATCTGTTTCAGCGTAAATTGAAACTGTAAAATTACCACTTTCTGTTGTATCAATATCAATTGAAACGTAATTCATACCACATGCTTGTTGGCAATCTGTTAATGTTAAATTTACACCACTAGCTGGACATCCTGAACCATAAAATGTAAATTGATTCATTGTTGGTGCCTGTGCATTTACAATTGCTGCAATTATTGCTACTATTAATAATATTAAAATTTGTTTCATTTTTTTCTTTTTTTTTTTTTTTTTTTTTTTAAAATTATTTTTTTTTATTTTTTTTTTTTTTATTTGGGGTTTTGTAAAAAATTTAAAAAACAAAAA